>JAPQRN010000022.1:24342481-24352509 GCA_037367275.1 Coranthus polyacanthus | reverse complement strand
GTTGTTTTTAGCCTTAAGGTTGCTAAAGTTACTAAAGTAGCCTCCCACTCTACTAATGCTGTTATTCAAGCATGAGGATGTTTTTTTTATCGTGAAGGATCACCGATCAGATACAAGACTATCTAATGTGGCTTATGTATTTAATTTTAGGTACAGGTCGGGTCAAATACAGAGCTTTGCAGATGTGGGTTTGCAAAATTGGACCCATGCCGGATTCTGACTCTGTTTTAATTCCCACATTTGCAACGTTTTTACTTCAAACTTTTTCATTCTAATACTACTTTGTACGTGAAGCCTCCATTCCCTCAATGGGTTTTTCATATAACAAAGGAGGAAAAACATAAGAGAAAATAATCCGCCGTGGTTTCATGAGGAGTGGAAATGATAGCGGATGTTGGCCTGTTAACACCAAATAAAATAATAAGTACACACACTGTCCTCTCTGTAAACCCACGGTGGGAAAAGCAAATACATCACACACAACAACAAACCAGACAAGCCTGGGTTAAACTGTGGCATTTGGATACAGTGGATTTGTGGCATTGTGCATTATCGTGATTCAGGGTTTTTGTGGTCTGGGATTTTGTCAAGTCATAAATCAGCGACTGAGAAGAGCAGCCAGCAGCTTTGGCTAATAGGATAGCAGCAGCTTTGGGTAATTTAGAGACATTTCTCGATGGCAGAAAGCAAAAATGATTTTACAGCTTTACACCATTTATATACACACAGTGTTGTATAGTTACAGCAGAGAAAAAGACCCATAACATCGATGACCTTATGACTTAAAATATTATGAAAATGAAGTAGAATCTTTTCTTTGGTGTCACCCAGTGAGACCTGAACACTTCTACTCATATGTAAATGTTGTAAGTGACCATGTTTTGGTCATAAATTGGCTTATAAACATATATATCAGAAAAATGGTTACCTTATAGGTAACATATATGGCAAGATCACTCTTGATACAGGTGCATGTATGTCATATTACATTTCCATAAAGCTGTGTTTCCCAAACTTAGAGTCAGAACCCAAAATGGGCCGTGGACCTATTTTTATTGGGTCAACACTTGGCAGAGTAAAATGCAAAGCAATGCAGTGATATGACAATTCATTTTTCTAAATAAAACAGAATATGAGTGTTGTTTTATTCTCCACTGGCCTGTTCAGCTCAGGTGTTGTGTGCAGGGTTTTCTCTCTTTTGCAAACCTGGTCCTGAAAACACGCTCAGTTTAAGGTAACGTTGATTGTAACTTCTGACTCTTGATCACGTGCATGATGTTGAAATGAAAATACGAGCAAGAGTTAAATGCACATTTTGGCCTCACCAAAGCCATTTGAAAATCCAGAGAGGAGTAAATGTGCTTTGGGGGAAGATGCTCAGTAAAGAAAGCATCTCAGTATTGAGTCTGTCTGTGTCTGTGTGGACTTCGATTCAGACGAGTCAGTGTTAACGTTTAAGTAGCTGAAATGACTGTACTTGGTGGTATTTAATATGACACTGTTTGTCGATTTGTTCAGTGTTTTCTTTCAGTTTCACGCCTCGCTCTTCTCGACCTCCACCCTCTTAACCACAATATGGGCACTTGTCACTGCAACACGTCACTGCTTTAAATGAGCAGCTAAGTACTGGCGTTCCCCATTGTGTTTTGATTTTGTGATGGTAAACACAGAGCCGGTCACAGATGGTGGCTTACCTTACCTTTACCTGTTGAATTCTTCATGGCCTGGCCCTGACTTTGGTAACACAACACCACCCGGCCGTCACGAGTTCACTGTCCCCCGACCTCTGATGGAAAGTTAAGGCATATTGGCTTTCACCGTGTTGCAGAGACACAAGCTAACAGCCAATAGGAATCATCCAGGACTGGCATGAATGAGCGAACCAGTGATTTGATCACACCTCTGCGTCTTTACACACCTTCTCAGTGCAAAGCAAAGTGCAAGAACATTTGTTTGTTCCCACTTTCGGTATTTTACCGAAGGTTTTTGTGGCATTAATGTCGTTAGCACAGGTCGCTAGACGCTAGTATCTTTCAGTTTATAGCAATACTTCAGCGTTTGTCTGCGCTAAAGTGTTCGGTTCTCATCAGTTTTAACCTGCAGAGTTTGTGTAACGTGTTGTTTTGCTGCTTCTGAAGAAATAATGACATGAAATGATGGTTTCATACAGTGAAGAATCACCGTAAGTCCATGATCTTCAAGTTCTGAACTCCGACGTGCAGTGAATCTGCTTTACACAGATGCGTTAGAGATATGCTAGAGTGTAAAAAATGTTTTTGATTCAATATAAAACTCAGGCAGGACAAATCAGGCCACAGTCTATGTAATGGAAACACTGCAGGGTCACAGAGGATGCAGTTACAAAATGAGGACTAGTGTTTGCTTCATCTAGATATTGTCAATATTGTAATAATGTTGGTCCAAAATGATGCAAAAATGCAGAGTTTCTAATCAGATAACAACAATAAAAAGCCATCTTACACATCCTAAGCCTCCAGGGCTTTAAGGGGTGAGATGATTCCTGTTTGACAGTGAATGAGGCAGCCTGTGAAATCCCTACAGCTGTGGCCTTGAAATAAAATCCTGAGTCCTCTTTGTCCAAGACTGAGACAAGACTGAGTGAAAATGCCTTTGACTCTGAGGTGAGACCAAGACCTTCAAAAAGACGTCTTGAGACGTTTCAAGGCCAAGCAGTTGTTGTGTTTTTATTACCACAGAATGAGCCGTTTGTATCTACAGAGGGAGCGGGTCCGCTTCATGTTGAGCTGCCATTTTTCTACAGTAGCCCAGAACGGACAGAACAAACACTGGCCGAAGAGGACCTTTTGCGTTTTTTCACATTTTAAGCGCCCATCATCAGGGAGGGTGAGGTGTGGAGAGTTCAATTTCACCACAAGCGTCCACTAAATATTACACACTGAACCTTAAAGTGCAACTCGTGTCCACGTTGCAAACTGTCTTCAGCTCTGCAACATTGTGACTACACACGACAATGAACTAAGCATGAGCACCTGCTACAAATATACAAACATAAATATACATTCTCCATTTTTCCAGTACAATGTGAACCATATAATGATTGAACATTATCGTTTGAACTCTAACGACCTGCGGCAAAATACAACACAGACTGTATTAATCCCAAAGCCGTCTGTGTAACATCCTGCCACTGTTATCCAGTCCCTTGATATATATTTATAGGAACTCTATTTTTAACATCGTGGTTGCAATCTACACTCTTTAACTTACATCCCTGAGCATGTGCTAATGCCTTGAAAATCCCATTTTCCACCCAGAAGCAACAAAGACTTTTTCATGTGCTGTCTAGGAGCTACTTTGAAAAACAGTGTGAAGTGACAGACAATGCACAGCTCAAACGTTCTTTGATAAAGCAAAAGAAAACAGCGAGCGGTGAGGCAGTAGTGACGTTCACCCAAATAGCCTTGATGCACTTTTGTTTCTTTTCCAGTGGAGAGGAGAGTCAAAATGAGAGTACAAGGCCATGAGAAGTGCAGATGGCCACAGTTTGAACGGGTGAAATAAGAATGGAAACATTACATGGTGATAAATGATATCTGCCACCACTGTGTTGTGTCTTGTGGAAGTCATTGTGCTCTAGTTTTTTACTTTAGGCCCCTCAAGGATGGGTTTTCGCTTCACAATGCGAAACGATTCAACGCTATGTTTTTTTATGTTGTAGAATAACTGGTTTCTGAGCTGCAGGTAACATCCTGCCGTTTGGTATTAACCCTGACACGGGTCATGAAGAAACATCTCTACGTGCTGCGTCTTATGCATCTCTGTCCTGTTGTGTCATGATGTGACATGTTATCAGTAGTGTAGACTGTACAGATTTGAAGAACTTTTTACTGACATATTTGGATTTTTGCTACTTTTTACTGTTTTCTGCTTCACTACATTTGATTTGAACAGTTGATTTAGATGGAAAATAAGCACAATTTCCAAACTTTCCACAGATCCAAGTAGTTTATTTCTTTGACTTTTGATGATTTAGTCTGGTATATGTGACAGTAATAATTTAGTTTAATTTGTTGAATTTATTGCCCGTCTATTGGGTAACGTAGAGGGTTTGTAATAATAAAGAATTATCATTATTTGTTTTCTCAGGGAACCTTTGTACAGACTTGTAGAACCGATGCCAAGGATCATTGATGCTATTCTACAGGATGTAGTGAACCAACACCTTACTAAGACACTTTAGTTTGTCACCTGTCTGCCTTTCATAACATGTACGGTAATGATAAAACTTTTCCAAAGGAGCCAATTTGCAAAATTGATGCTTTTGATCCACCCTTTACAGCTGCAGTGCTTGCAGTTTTTTGGTCTCATTGGGCAAAAATGTCTACTTTCAGCATATTGTAATTCAAGTGGTCTGAGAGGAAACTCTGTTCTCTAAACTCTGTTTTCAGGCTGTAGAATGTCTAGTCCACGATGGGGTTGATTTGGTTGCTCACAGGTGTTTTCAGGCAGGTAGGGGGTTAAATATGAGGTTGACAGCTGTAATTACCGACTGCTGTTCAGATTCAGATGTGACTCTACTGCTCTACTCCACAGCTCGACACGTTAGCTTGGACGAGTGGCTTCACTTTTGACCCTGTCTCACAGATATTACATACTTATGTATGAATGTAATTTCCCTGAGGCAGAATTGAACGCAGCAGGATCAACGTGATTCGTTGAAGTCCTGACTTCTTCCACCACTGGCTGCTATTATCTTCACACCGGTACAGTTGTTGTTATGGGTTTTCCAGCAACGTGACCAGTACTGACTTTGTTTTACCTTGAATTTATTTTCCCAACACCTTTTATCTTCCATACCAGGAAAATTACCACACACAAGGCTCATTTTCCGTGTCATAATAATTCCGGCTCACCTCTGGCACTTTTTGGCTGGAAGTGGTGATGCTTTTTCAAAGGAGGATTAACTGCAGTAAAGCCTCCTCTTCTCTCTCACCAGGAACTGTCCTGTGACACAAGCCAAGAACAAGTCATGGGACCCACAGAGTACATCACAGCACTAACACCAGACCTGGGCCAAGAGCTCTCTTTATGCTTTATTTCATCCCTCTAAGGCTCTTTGTAGGTGGGTGTTTCCATGTACAAGACTCTTGGAAAATCGTAATGATAAATGCTAGTTCATGATCACAAAGTTGCTGACTTTAAACTGTAATTACTGTCACATGCTTTAATTCTAAGACGGCATTCAAGACTTAAAATAGTCCAATATGATATAGAACAGGACTGTTTATGGAATAATAGTCCAAATAGATTTGAACTGATGTTGTAATGTTGTCTGTGTTGTATTTAAGGTATTACACTTATATGTGTGTTCACATCATACATCTGTTGTATCATATTGTATTGAATCGTATTGCATTTCTATTACATCATATTTATCGCATCGCATTGTATCACATCATATATATATTGCATCTGATTGTTTCATGTTGTATTGCATTTCTATCACATCTGTCACAATTATGGTAGCGGAAAAAGGGAGGACCCATATGCAGACCCACGGTGCAAAAAACAGGGAATTTATTCGATAAAAACTAAACTTACAAAACTTAGAGTCCAACTGTAAGTCCAGCAAAATCCAAAAACACCAAAGGAAACACAAGGGCAAACACAAGGAGAACAGGCAGGGTTGCAGGTATATACAAGGGATATATATATGTGTAATTACTGAATGGGAAACAGGCAGGTATGGGTGGAGACGGGGCTGAAGGACGGAAACTGCAGGTGAGAGGAGGAAGATGGAAAACTACTGAGGCAACACAGACGACAGGGCTAATCATAAATAAAAAGACACAGGTGAGACAGACGGGTGGAGGGAAAAGACACAAAGACGGGAAGCGAAAACAAACAGGGACACATGGGGAAGGTGATTTTCAAAATGACACAGGACACAGATCACAAACACTGACAGTATCATATTGTATTGATCGTATTGCATCATATATTTATCGTGTCACATCAAATATCTGTCATATCATACCATATGTCTGTTGCATCGTATCGTCAAATTACAGGAATCTATGCAAGTAATACTTCATCCTGTGTTTTTGTTTAGTATCTGTTAAAACTTGTTGCATTGTATACTGTTATTATAGATTATATATTGAATTGAACATTAAAGTCTGCAGCTGCTGTGCTTCACTGCTCTGTAGTTCCTCAACAGTCCTGAGGAATGACTTTAACTGCAGATGCTTGTAGAAAAGTAAACTGTGTCTGTAAGAGCTGTAGTGAGCGTCTCCGTCATACACTGACATCCTTTCTGCCTTTACACAGTGAATCTTTTTATATGGACTGTGGCTCAGCACAAAGTAATGAGTTGGGCATAAGACATTCTGTATACATGTAGAATACTCAGCCCATCAGTAAACAAAAGAGCTCACATTTCATTTTGCTCCCGGATGTCAATGTTTCCATTCATAGCCCTGCAGGGAAATGCTGTTTCTCTGCATGTGACCTTTTAGAACATGTGTAACTTTATCTTCCATGAACGGGGAAGACGTTTTCTAAATAAAAACTAGCGACTGTAACTCCTTGAACCTGGAGTAAACTATTCCCAGCCCCCAGCTTGTTAGAGGGGATTCTGATTACAGTAATCCCACAGTCATTTGCAGCAGATTTAGATGTACTAAGGTCACACTGGCAGCATGATGATAACTTTGAAAGGCAATCCAAATTTGTGTCCGAGTCTCTCTGACTCACTGCTGCTTCCATCCTACTGAAGGAGACTTAATCTCACTTAGGAAGGTGGTGAGGATGAACTGGTTGAACTGCAGCAATCACAGCTACTAGTGTCCACGAATGGCTTTAAAAAAAATTGGAAAAGCAACATCGAGCAATGTTTTACAAGCAAGTATTTGATTTGACAGCAGATAACTCCAGGAATGCAACTTAAGAGTAATTAGGCCCACGGCGGCATTCATGCAGGATAAGCTTGCTTAAATATTTCCCCCCTCACGTGCACCAAATATCTTTAAACTACCATCATTCTACATACAAATCGCCTAACTCTCAGAAGCCTTTAATCTGGATCAGTACATTGAGAGGAGTCATCCGTTTTTCCTGCACGGAGATTTGAAATGTCAGGTTGAGTTCATGTTTGTTATTTAATCAATAACAAACTATTCTGTCAGATCATGAACACAAACACACACCTTCGAGTTCCTCGTTGTTTTAACACACTTCCCTGATATAAAGTGTTAATTAAAATGTTACTTAAAATGGCTGACTCTCTGGTAGAAACTCAAACTGCCACATATTCAGACCTGTGTTTTGATTTAGGAACAAAAGTATTTGGTTGAGGTTAGGACAACATCATGGTTTGGGTTAAAACAACACATTCTCACTCCCGAACCCGTACTACGTCATTTCGCATCGCACGTGTGAGGCGTCATTTTCTGACGCGCAGTGTAGTCCAACAGGAGACGAGACAATGCCATGGTTATGGTTTTGTTCGAGGTTAGGAAAAAGGATCTGGGTTAAGGTTAAGGAAAAAGAGTTGGAGAAACAGCTAAAATAGGAAAGACAAAGGCAGAAAGAAGGCACACACATAAACGCAGCAACACAGCCCACAACCCCACCTGGCCTGTGTCGTCAGTTTACGTTGTCTAAGGATTTACTTCTGACTTCTGTCTTGTACCCTGCGCATTGAAAATTGACAGTACAGGAGTACCACAAGTGTTGAAAATGGACGCCAAGGGCTCATGACCAAGCGGCAGAATGTGATGAATTGGAAATGAGAATGGGCTCGTTAAAATGTACCCTTTTACAATGGTAACTCTGTTACAAAGTATTTCTGCCAGAAGGCTTTGCATTCAGGTTCAAATATCCAACAATAGTGTAAATACCGGGTGTAAATAGTATTGATGGCTACGGACATGTGATTACAAATAGTCTCTGCTTTTACACACAGAGGTCGGTGAAAAAAGCTACAAAGGCTGTTTCATTCAGCGTCGTTGCTATGGACGACCTGGAGCAAATGGCATCTTAAAATAGCGTCTTATTTAATAAACTGATTAATCGAACCCACGATCAAACCCTTAAAGCCAATCCTATTATGTTTAAAAGCACAATTTGCTACTTTTTTACATCATTAATATCACATCATTTATCTGTGACTTTCAACCTGTACATTTGAAGGAAAGATGGAGGTGTAATTTGGGTGCTGTCATTTTTCCCTCCTCTCTCCTTTTTCGTCAAAGCAGCATGACAGAAACGATAGGCCTGAAAGGCCCAATAGCTGCCAAGATAATGGCTACAGACGAGTAACAGAAAACCCTTGACAGTATAAACACACGGCTGCTATCCAAACCGCTGCTGCGTTTGGGCCGGAGCCGCCATTGACTGGCGTAATCTGCTGTATAAATCTGCAGCTTGGCCCTGTCTGGCTGCTGTCTGGGTTCTGTGCACTTGGACAAAAGCGACGGACACCTTGCCCACTGACAAAGGGCCCGGTCCTAATCGGAGCGGACAAGGCTTGCTGATGGAGCCTTTTTGAGCAATTGAACTTGGTCAATGAATCTTAGAGGGCCTAATGAAACATAAGGGACAGGCAGTTTGACTCCAACAACGGAGGCTGCACCAAACTGTCTTGTTTCTGCTCATCAGCCTCAGAACTGAAGTTGTGCTTTGACCCACGGTGACCCTTGCGAATGCATGTCTATCCTGAACCTGTGAAGATTCGAACGGTGTTGAGCTTGTAGGCCACATAAGTGTTGTAGATGCGGTGCCTTTCATTGTCATTGTGGAATTCAGTTTAGGTCTTTGAAGGAGAAATTAGTCTGATCTGGCGCCATTCTGTTGTTTTGTTTTCCTCCAGGAACGTCACGAGAACGGAGAACAGGCCTTAGTGTGTCTCCGGAGCAAACAGTTTGGGATGGAGGACATGCTGTTCTTCTTTGAAACTTTGAGGAAGGAGACTGGGTTCCTTTTAGAAAGCCTTCGGGAATGTGTATGGGAAAACCTGTGTGGGCCACTGGAATCTCCTCAAAGAGAAAGCGCCTTCACCGCGGGAGAGAGGAACCGGTCTTTGTGATCCCAAATGCCATGAAAAAACTGAGCATTGTTCACAGCCCAACACATTAATTGTTCTTCTGGTCCTGTGATTCACCTACAAGGTCTTGGTTCTCTGACCTCTTCTCGCTGGCTGCCCAAAATGCCCACACAAGTCCATGACACCACATTTTATTCTCACAAAGCAAACAAGCTTTGCTTATCACACCAAAGTGTACCAGCCATCGACTAATACACACAAACGTGATACTATAATGCTTTTAACCTTCAATTTGTTCTGAAAACTCTTCGTGTCATTTCTAATAGATATTTAATTTACAATGATTTTGCTATTATTACCAGCTCACTTTCTAATAAAGTAAGTTTACTTGCTATCAACCAAAGTATCAGCAGCTATTTTTTCTTCCTTTTCCACGTCAGCTGTCAGAGTGTCTCCTTTGCCTTTTGCACGGTTTGTCCCTAGCGGAGCTGCGTAGGTAACAGTGCCGTTTCCATGGAGACCGGAGTAACTCAAGGGACAGAGATAAGACGCGTTCCGACTTTACCTGCACATTAGCTAATATTAAATTAGCTTTAAACCGGTCCCAATTAAGAAAAACAACTAGTTTGGTTCGTTGCCGATTATAACAGCAACTTCAGCTAATGCTCTGAGCACAAATGGTGGCAGAAAAATCTAAAAGTCATCAAAAGTTGGCGTTTTTAAAACCATGGCTGATGCTAATGTAGCCATGCAGGAGCTGAATAAAGTGGTCCTGTCTGATACTGATGAAGGACAGGAGAGTTTTTCACTTCACCAAGAGGAGGTAAGTCTGGATAGACCAGAGGGACGTTACTTAATATTGCTGAAAAAGCTAATTAGCTAAATGAATGGTTCTGTCAGGGTTTGCCATTATAAGGCTTAGTTGGGTGCAGCACCCACACCATTTTACACCCAAAGCTAAGCTAAATTAAATTAAAATCAATGAGCAGAGCTAAGTGAA
>JAPQRN010000022.1:24312282-24328379 GCA_037367275.1 Coranthus polyacanthus | reverse complement strand
AACTAGACTTTAGAAAGAAAGAAATTATACAGACATACCAACATTTTCACAATCTACGGTCCTTCTTATGGTACTTTACTTATTTTTTACTCCATGTTCAAGTCTGCCAATAAGTGTACATTATGGAAAATACACAATTTATAATCAACTATAAACATTTTTTTCATTTGTGAGCTTTTTCAGTCTGATTTGGGGTTGTACCATTGATAAAAAATAATGATGAAAAAGATGCCAATGCTGTTTCTGCTGATAGTTCAGTGCTACATAAATAATGTGAGCATATAGTGAATTAACATCACTGATTTTATTTTCTTGTATCTTATTTTGTTTTTTATTATTAGTGATTTCAGGGGCAAATCGCCTGCATCAGCGCTCAGCGGTCTCTCTGAAAGATCAGGAAGGATTTTGGAAGAATGGTAAATCACTTTCTTATCACACACTGCGTTTTTGTTTAGCTTTGCCTTAATCCTCGCCTATATGTGTGTGTTGATTATTTCATGATATGCGACCTTTGTTTTGTGCTCATGTCCTTGTTGTCGCTGTTGTCAGGGGCTTCACTGACAGCCACACAGCTCTCCTCATGCTCAAAAGAGCCCAGAAGATGAAGTCAAAGAAGCAACGGCAGAAGAAACTTCAGGGTGAGCTTGTTTGGATTTAGCCTCCTTTTTTCACTGAGCCTATCACACCTGAACTAACTTTTCTTCATGTGTCCCTACCAGAAGAATCCTTATTCTAATCTTTATACCTTTCATAACTGCTGTAAAGCCATAAATCTGTTTTCTAAAAGGGAAAAAATCCCCACTAATTTTTGCCTGTTGTCACTGATCTTTGTTCCTTCAGCCGTGCTTCAGTGGCAGCGAACCTTTCCACCTCGTGTATGTTAACGAGCCATAACAGACAGCAGAAGCCAGGGCCTGTCGCCTCTTATTGGGCCTTATTTGAGAGTCTGCAAAGGAAATAGCAGTTGCCAGGAAACCTCTTGACAAGTCATCCCTTGATGACTTTCTTTCTGTTTCATTGTAGTGGTTGAGTGCGGCTGCGGTAAAAGGTGACCTCACCTCCGCTGTGCTCCGAGAAACAGTAGCCCTGCCACGGTTATCATGCCACAGTCATGTAGAGCAAAGCTGCTCTTTGATCAGAAATGCAAATGCACGATTCCAATAGCAGGGCTCTTGTCATCTTTCTCCACTGACACACAGGTCTATGTCGACTGTAACTCCTGATGGCATCTCCTTCAGTGGAACCAGAGCGCAGTTCTAATATTTTCCGAATGTTAGGTCCTGGTTTTCTGCTTCTGCTTTTAGGCCTGCCATGTCCTTCTTTGACCCTCTCTGTCTAACTCTACTAGATCCAAACGTCCGTCTGGCCTTGTTTAGAAACTGCGCTTACCAGCTGGGTCCAGTAGAGGCACGAAACAGGCCCGCACCACAAAACAGATATCATACACAAGGTACGACTCCACACATAGCTCCAGCTTTAGGATAATTCCAGTTTATTAGGTGTTTATTTAAGCGTCACTTTGGCAGTACTTTCTGCCATTTCTCGTAACATTTCACAGAAGACAGTGACATTCCTGAACCACTAAGGGAGTACAGCGTTACTATTACTGAAAGGAAATCAGTAATAGTAACATGGATGAAAGTGTAATTTAAATTTAGACTAAAAGCCACTTTGCCAGTCTTAAAATTTTCAAAACACCCTTTTTAAGATATTAAAAAGAAAGTTGAAAGTTGTGCAGACACCCTGGCACAATTTCTTTGGATCATGTTATTGAATATGTGGAAGACTCCTTCAAAGTGTGCAGGTTAATTGTCCTGTGAGGCACATTTCTCTTTCTGTCTGTTTTCGCTGTGGCCTCCTGCCCTGAGGTGCAGAGATGATTTGACATTGTGACGTCCGCAGACAGACTTAAAGGGGAGGGAAAATGGAGTAAGTCAGCTTTTATCGCGAGGGCTCGTCTCCATCTTTCCTCTACGCCCCCGCCCCCGCCCCCACCCCCACCCACAAGGGTCAAGGCCTCACATCCAGAAAGCACAACGCTCACGGTCATCCAGCAGTCACAGCAGCCCACGATGTTTGCCAGCAGGCAGTGAAGAGGCTGCTCTCTCTGGTCCAAGTCCAATGTTGCCGTAAGCATGTAATAGCCCTTAATTAATTGGAGAAATACAGAGTGTTTGCTTGTCATTTCATGTTACAGATAAAAAAGTAGAACAAATTGAACCTTTAGCAACTTCAGGATGTTTTCAGTTTGACTTTATCTCTTTTGGGTGGAACTCTTGTTGGTAGAAAAGTTGGGAGTTGAGTTTCCATAAAACCTGATCTCATGATTCACTGCTGCTCTGTCAAAGCTCAAGCAAAACTTAGGTGTGACATTTTGAAGAAGAGTATTTTTTCAGCAGCATTGCACTTGGCTAGTGACAAAATACTTTTCTCTGGGGATAATTAATTACTTTCTTGATTTTCTTGAAACTCAGGAGATGATCAGATTTATTAGAAGACACTGAACACTTTTCTGCCAGTTTCTTGGACTTTTTCTTTGTTTATATCTTGTCCGTCTTCTCTTTCCAGCCTCTAGAGTTGACATAAACACATTGGTTCACAATTCAGCTCAAGGGGAAAACCTGCTGTTTGGTTCCAACCGATAACAAACCAGGTTCTGAAATGTGCCAAATGGATCAAATGTGTGTGAACTGGATCAGCACCCGTTCCATGTTAGTGGAAAATGGGTAGTTATGTGCAAAGCAAAAAATCAGTTATCAGTTTCCAAAAGTTGTTTGAAAAGAGGGATAGTCTGTATGATTTGAGAAGTAATAATATTTTCCAAAAGCAATTAGCGAGGACTAATTTAAAAGAGCTTTGTATTTCAGCTAAAGGAGTGAATGTGTGGAATAATTTCTTTCAGGAACTTAAAACAGTACATAGTATGTTTAAAGCTGGAGGTACATTGTTTTTAACTACGTGTTCGTGTGTGCATGATGGCTGCCTCGCTTGTCGTGCCTCCATTTGGAGCGTTGGTTGTGCACTTTGTCAGTAATTAACGCTACACGTTTGCTAGATTAAATCTGCACATGAATGGCAGGTGCATTGTAAGGGTGACGGCAACTCTGCTGAACTGACTGAGCAGAATGAGAGCAACACGCTCGCCGTTGTCATGACGTGGTCGATTTAGGGGCCTTACATATTATCTACAACGGAGCTGCTGTCTGTTTTCTGATGAGATTACAGAATTAACAAGATAGAAACCTACTTGTCACTATGTTTGTTGGTTATATTATTACTATTACGGCAGTTTTACATGGTCCGACTTGTCATGTGTGCCCTCTAGTGGAATCCTCCAGTAACACACGTAATACTTAGTACATCTACAGTAAGCAATTACATTCATGACATTTCCTTTAAAAACAAATGTATCTTCGGCCTATGGCTAATATCATTATATGAAAATGAAAATGGATGATTACTGGCATGGAAGGCTAGGGTCAAAGATATGTGAGGTATTCAATGGTTTGTGTTGTTTTAGTTTATTTTGTTTTGTTTATTTTGATGTTATCTTCCAAATTAGATGTACGGGTAGGCATTACAAGCTGTAGCTTCAACCTTCACCTTTTTCAGACTATTTATGTTGTATAATTAAAATAAAAATAATTCATTTGTAACATCAAACCTACACTCGACAGTGGGATCAAGTGTGACATGTTAATGTATATTTTGAACTGCAGGTGTATATTGTCAACTTTCAGAAAATGATTCTTGACACTGGAATCGTGTTAGAGGACAATACAGCAATGGATAAGATCTCAGCCAACTGGCAACAGGGGATTGGTTCCATCCAAGTGACCTATTACATTACAACAATATTTCCAGTTGTGTGTCTTTCCAGAATGCTTATCTCTCCCCTCCACCCTTGTGCTGATAATTTATCAAACAGGGCTGTTGCTCTCGAGCAATGAAGTGAAGCAGCTACATCAGCTGAGTGCAACCATGTCCTCAATTGCTTTTCTGATCTGACTGCGAGGGATCCTGTAAAACTCTAACCAGCTCGCTTCTGGAAGAGACGTATCTCGCTGCCTTTTTACAGGATGACCGTGAGGCGGCGGCGGCGACGGCGGTGGCAGCAGTAGTGCGTCGGGAACTGACTCATGGCCTGTGTCTCAGGCCAGACTCCCTTTTTGCTAGCCTGATCCTGACCTGTGGAAGGCACCCCCTCCTCCGGATCCATCCCCAGTGCCCGGGGCCTAGCCAGCCCAGCCCGGCCCAGTCAACGCTCCCCGACAGGGGCTAACGTTTCAGGCTTTGAGTCAAGCCCCTTCTGGAGGTGATTAGCCCCAAACCCATGACAGATTCTTTCCAAGATATCTGACGCGGCGTGTTTATTTTATCCGGGCTCTTTGTGTGGATGTGCTGGACATGAGTAACCCACTTGAAATGGGTATCGGCTTACATACTAAGAGAGGAAGAAAGAGAGGGAGAGAATGGAGCAGAGCCACAAGACATTTTCTGTAAAAGGCAAAAAAATATTTTAAAAAATACATTCCCCTTTTTTTCTTTTAGATGATTGTATTGTCAAGTGTCCTGGTGCTGCAGATGTGGGAGATGTTGTATGCCTCCAAACATTCCTCCTTACTTTCCACCAACGTCTTCCACGCACCCCCTCCAGGCGCACAAACACTTTTCCAACCTCTTCCATCCAAACTGAGATCCAGCCCCACCAAACATCCGTCCTCACGTCAGAGGGACACAGGGGTATATATTTTTATTTCAGCCTGGAACCCCTACCTCCAGAGCACTTAACTCGATTTCACACTTCAAGTCATCTACAAAGCCCAAGTGAAACACAATCATCTTGTTTATCATCCATCATCCAAAATAACTTAATGTTAGACTATTTACCACCATTCATATGCATTCAATTTCAACTCCGTAATCTCTGTGGCTCTATTTATCTCAGTGGAGCTCTCTCTTCATAGTATACGTCTGGCAGCAGTTTATGTACCTCTTGCAGTCGTTTGAGGATCTCGTGTGCCAGAAGAACAAAAAAGTGACGTAGGCCAGGTGGCGTTAAATAGGGACAATCCTTAGAGGGAGGTGGTTGGGGACGGACATGGTGGACCAACAAACTATGTGGACTTAAACACAGGAGACCTTTTCAAACAGAGGGTAAATGTTGTTTATTTCTGTTTCTCTTTCTTATTTTAGCCCCTTTTTCAAAAACCTAACCAAGATGTTTTTGAACATAAACCTAACATCAGTTTTTCAACCTATTAATGGTATTTTATGTTCACAAATGAGTGAGTGGAAATGTGAGAGAACATGAGAACATATTGTAAAATGTTGATTCCCATTATTTATAGTCGTACACAGAACAACCTCTATCAGGTCTGAGATCAAATAAATGTAGCATTAACTGAGTCAGAATTCTAATGTCTCTGGTATGGATGTAGCTTAAGATTAAGCTTAAAGGTCCAGTGTGTAAGATTTAGGGGGATTTGGAAGGATTTAATTCCAGAAATGTAATATAATATTCATAATTATGTTTTCATTAGTGTATAGTCACACAGAAATGAGAATCATTGTGGTTTCATTACCTTAGAATGAGTTGTTTATATCTACTGAGGGGAGTGGGCCGCCATGTTTCTACAGTAGCTCCAAACAGACGTCCTCTTCTTCTTTCTTCCGTGTTATAATGGGTGGAATCCGGCGTTAAGGTCCATTACTGTCACCTGCTATGTGTGAGTGTGGACCAGAGTTAATATCCCCTTAACTGGACAGAACAAACGAGGGACTGTCGTGTTTTTGTGGGTTTTTTTGTAGCCGCTGTAGGTGAGTGCAGAGGAGAGTGTTCAGTTGGTTTGATTGAAGCAATATCGAAACATCACATCTATTAATAATCAATAGGACCCAGGACCCTAGTTGTAATGAATCAGAATCATCCTTTTAAGATTACAAGAACTACAAAGGATGCATTTCTCATTTTGATCCTGTGTTGTTTGCCTCTGCAAAGTAAAAAAGTAAAAAGTGGAAAAGTAAGAGGACAAAGTGCCGGCGTTGACTCTCTGATTAGCTGTGGGCCAAATCCTCCACACTCCTCCTCCCTAACACTCAGATATTAAGTCAAAATTCTCCCCTCTTCAGTAGAGAAGAAGTCACTTAATGCTCTTCAGAGTCCTTAACAGGCGTGACTCCTACAGGCCCCCTCCTGATGTCCCGGAGGAATACCAGAGGGGGATTCAGGAGGTTGGAGGGGGTTATAAGGGGGCTTTAGTGGTGCTTTAGGAGGAGGGAAAGGCTGTGGAGATTCTCTCTTTACCCTGCTGCTGGTCATCCTATATCACTCTGTCCAAACTGAACACGTGTTTGTTGTGCAGGGATTTTTAAATCGTCTTTTTTGCAATATGAATGGCACATAGAGGGGTGTAAAAAGGCAGTGCAGACACTTATCCTGCTGAAACAAGTGTGCATATAAGTTGCTGTCAAAATACTTCTGTTCTTATTTATCAGAGCCCTGTCTATCTGTGTATTTTCAGCGTTTGAAAGCCATTTCCTGGCCTTTGCCGCCCCGAGGGGAGGCATCTATCACTTGACGTTTTTAGTGGGGCTTCTCAATTAACCCATGAAAACTGTAAAGCCTTTCGGTCCTCTTTACAGCTCAGCAAAAGCAAGAAAATGGCTTAAATAAATGCATCATTAGTTCCAGCATTGGGCTGTCACAATTCATTATCAGTTTACACCCATCTACAGCAGAATTACTGTCAGCACAACGTAAATGTTTACTTTGAATTATGACCTGATTATGGGATTTCAGCACAACTCATAAATCAGCAGTGTTTCACATCTCTCTCTGTCTCTCTCTCTCTCTTCAACAAACTTTTGGAACTTTGCTTAGATTCAACTGTTCAAAAACAACAAGCCTCCACAATTGTTTGGAAAAGCAAAATCTCTCCTGATGCATCTTTCAACGACTTTAAATGTATTATAGCAAAACCCCAGAGTCCTCTAAACAAATACACCACCTTAAGCCCAAGCATAAACGCTAGAGGCTTTGACCGCTGATCTCTCTCCACACTGGGAACTCCGGCCGACTGTAATTACAGTGAAGCATGTCAGATGTTGCCACAGATCAGGCATCTGAGCTGTTTATTTGTTAAGCTTCCATGTTAGTGAGCATCTGTTAACACAACTCCTTTACTGCTGTATTGATTGATAAGAAACACGGCACCTTCTGCCCTGCACTTCTGATGTGTAAGCACGTTTATTCTTCGCTACAGGCGTCATCAAGAATGTTAACTAAACTGTCAAGAGGAGTGGGGGGTTCGAAAATAATCACACGTGGCGTTTATTTGATATTTTCTGTCAAGTGCAGTTCGTGAGGCTGAGCTGGACCTTGAGCAGACGGAAAAGGCTGCGAGAGTGAAGGAACGAGCTCAGCAGAGGCTGCACACCCGGGCTGACAGTCACACTGAGAGGTGAGGCACTTATTCTGCAAAGAAATAACACTAAGCTTCATCCAGCTGAAACAACTTTACTCACTTAGCAAGAGTTTCAGAGCGAACTGTGGAATATTTACAGCAAGAATTATAATAATTACCAATGCATATTTCTGTCGACTTAAAGGGTTGGATATTTTGAAGTGAGGTTATATGAAGTACTTACTCATGAGCCCTATTCACTGGACTAGTGCTACCTGTGGACCTCTGGTAATTTGAAATAACTGCAGAGATCGTCTGTGATCTTAATCCTGTGTGAATCATTTGCAACGTTTTTTGCATTTATTATTATTATTTCCTAGTCAAGAGCTATGGAGGCTACACTGGTCATTATAAATGAAACTTTTAGAACTATTTTGGCTGCAAATTGAGGAGGCTCATGTCGTGCTATAGCATCGAAACCTATTCACTGAAAGAGCAAACGTAAAGAGAGTGAAATCTCAAAAGATGATGAGATGGATGACATTCATAGCAGGATGTCTTTCAACAGGCTCAACAGTTATCTGTAAGTGGTAGACAATGAGCAGTGAGCCTTGACATCAGATGTGGGGAATAATGTCAGTAAAAAACAGATTTCACTTATCACATGTGAATACGCCACATGAAACACAGACGTGGGGAGTTAATTCCTAAATCACCACAGGTCCAGGTTATACTAGTCCAATGCGAATAGGCCTATAGTCAGTGTATTACCTACAGTAAATGGAAGTCAACATGCCCCAGTTTGGAGAAGCAGACAGGAGTACTGGCACAGAATCTAAACTATGTCTGCAGAGGAAGCAGCATTTCCTACATATCTATCTATTCTGAATATTTGTTTTACCTTGTCATCAAACAGCCCTTCAGATGGAAAACTGAAGCTGCTATATTGCTCTCTTCAACGCTACCAGCCTTGAACTGAGTTACCAAAGGGTTAACTCGGTTCTGAACTAAAACACACACAAACCAATGGCGGCAGCGGTAGACGAGCAACACCCGTGTTCTGCGAGGTACATTTACAGGTTTTGTCAGAGTTTGGTGGATATGTAATTTTCACATTTTCCAACGGGTCAAACTGAAGCTGTTTTATCGCTCTATTTAGAACCTGCCTCAGTCCACAGCAGTACTTTACTTAGCTTCCTTGTTAGTACCCCTGTCTGCTTCTCCAAAGTGGAGGCACGTCGACCACCATCTATTGTAGATACTGGAGAAGTACTTCATACGACCGCACTTCAAAAAATCTAAGCTAACCCTTAAATACACGCTTGTTAAATGTAGGTTTAGGAGAAAAAGAAGTATAAAAAGTGAATAGCAGTTCATAAACAGATGTCAGTATCCATTAGAGTTTCCTAGGACCAGCAAAAAGTCTTGATTTCAATTTATTATGTCTTTGAACTGACAGACTTTGCTTGAAATATTAATTTAACTGATGTTTGTGCTACAGATTGTCTGAATTCTATGCTATTGTACAGTTTTCAGTTGCGTTGTGTCACAGCAGTGTCAAAACGTCAGAGCGAACTAACCCTTTAACAAGATGGTAAAACGATCTACAGTAGATCTATTTTTTTTAAGTATCATCAAAAGACTGATCTACCTACCAGACACATTATCATGCAAAGCGTCCGTGTGTATTTTATGTTACACCAGAAATAAATGCATATAATGAAGGAGGGGAAATGCTGAAGAGGTTAAAAATCACTCCGCACAAACAGACCAAATGTTTGGGTGTTTCTTGTGTTTCCCTCAGCGAGCATTTCTTACCGGAGATCAGCTCTGACGTTCTGAACGGAGGCAGAGTGCAGCTCGTGGTGAGTACAGTCCCCTCCCCTGCACTTCATTCACTCCATGCACCCACAGTGAATCTCGATTTAAATCTTTTCTGGGGTGGGGGGCATTTGCATGTCCGTGAAAGTATGCAGTATTTACATTCAGCAGTCAGAGTCACATCCTGCGCTGTAGGTTCCCTCTCCTGGAGCCTGTCTCATCAGTTTCTATTTAAAGGAGAAAGGGGGGGGGGTGAGTCTGAGGTTGAGCTCCACAGTGACACTTTCAATTGGATCAACTGGCTGCAATTTCTTCATTTCACTTGCAGAAATCCCACTGTCACTTTGGAGCAGTTTGCCTGAATCTGAGAACGATGCTGATGCTGGTGAGGTCTTTGAAGTCAGAAACCCTGTGCTGTAACAGAGCAGTCTGAGTTATGATCACTGGCAAGAGGAGCCGCCCCCCCCCCTCCTGTGTCTTAGATACGTTCAGACTGCAGAGCACTCGCTTGTTGAATGTTTTCCGAAATGCAGGACTGCTTGCGTGAGACGTGTTGTTGGGCCTCACTTATGTGTGTGTGTGTTTGTGTTTCTGTGTGTGTTGCGTGCAGGCTGACCCAGGATACACAAAACGTCTACATCACGCCAGCAGCAGTTTCGCTGCCCAGCCCTGCGCAGGGAACAATTATCCTCGCAGAAACTCTTTGGGTCATGCAAGTGAGTCTTTTGTGAGAACATCACAGCTGATTTTCTACCCAAACTCAGGTCCATGACTGTGATTTTTTTAACTGCAAACAATGAAAAGACATGCGTTAAAAGGCCATTCTACTGCAAACTACTGTCTTACAACCAAAAAACTAATTTAAAATGTTTTTAAGTGCAAATCTTAGCGGTCTACTAAGATCTGTCTATTATGTATGGCATCCACTCCCAAAGACTGGATCGTGGCCCTTACGTGGGTCGCAGCAGATTTTATTTGGGTCGCCAAAGAATTCTGCATTTTAAGAACAACCAGAAGCAAGAAGAGTGTTCACATGTACCTACAACATTGAATCTAGTGCGAAAGGTGACATTCTGTTTGTTTTACTGATGAAAGCCTGTTAACTTTGCCGACATGTTCTTTAAAGTTACAGGCTGAGTTTCAGATTTCTGAAAACATTTACTTCAAAACGTCTGAACTAAGAGAGGGACGCAGGCAAACCTCTGCAAAATATAGAATGAAAAGTAAAAGTAAAAGAATATAAATTTACTGCCATCTCAAATATTATTTTGGGTTTCAATAGAAAATAGAGGAAGCTTTGTAAACATCTTAAATTTGCAGTTTTCTGGTTGTGGGACAGGACTTTGCACCACTTCGGTAAAATCTGTTTGGTATCTTTAATTTTATACATTAAACTTAAATATATACCAGTAAATGTTCAAAACACAGTGAAAACAGATTGTTTTCAAACATATTCATGGTCAATAAATGTGAAACATTATGATGAAAATGTAGAAAATGTGTGTGTGCACCTGTACACACACACACACACACACACACATATACAAATTAAGACAGATGACGAGTTTATAAAATGTTTGTTATATAAATTAATATATAAACACGTGCAGCTGAAATGATGAATCCATTAACTGACCTCAACAACATTTCATGCTTCCATCTACTCAAGATTTGCTGCTTTTCCTTTTTCTTTTAGTAATTTTAATGTATTTTTAATTATTTTGAGGTTATTCTGGGTCATTGTTACAGTATTTTTCACTATTTTCAGAATTCTGACAAAGCAAACAATCGATCTGGAGAAAATAATCAGCAGATTAATCCGTAATGAAAATAATCAATAATTCTAATAGTCTTATACAAAATATTTCAAAATGAACTCCACCTCAACCAGATACAACAGTAAATCCCTGCTTTTACATTAATGCATGAGTAATAATAATGTAATGATATGATATATAGCAGAAGAAGTCAAAGGGCACATTTTTACTTTTAATACTTTAAACTACGGTTGTAACTAAGGATTATTTTCATTCTCGATTAATCTGTTTTCTTGAGTAATCTATGAATTCTTTGGTCGATAAAATGTCTGAAAATGGTGTAAAGTGTTTCCCAAAACTCAAGATGTCGTCCTCAAATGTCTTGTTTGGTTCACGACCCAAAGACCAGAAAAACAGTCACATTTAAGGAGCTGGAATCGGAATCGTTTCTCAAAATAGTTGTCGATTAATTTAATAGTCAACAAGTCATCAATTAGTCGAATAATTGTTGCAGCTCTACTTTAAGTAGATTTTCCTAACTTTCACTGAAGTAAAGTTTTGAATGCAGACCTTTCACTTGCAGTATTAGTAAAAGATCTCAATACTTCCTCCACCGCTGCACTTTACATGGTCGTACAGATGTTTCTGTGTTTGCGAACTTGCACACATGGGTGTTTGGACATGCAGACCTGAGTGCAGCGAGCCAGCTAAAGGCCACTGCTTATTCAGCCCACCACTCGGCTGCTGTGGGAGGGGAGCCGCGAGGTCGGGCCGGGGACACGGCGCCGTGAATTTCTCCCTCTGACAGGAAACAAGCAGAGAGAGAGAGAGAGAGAGAGGAAAAAAAAGTCAGTCCTTTCAGTGAAGAATGACTGGCCCTTCTGTCAAAAGAACCGGGACTCGGGAGGTTGAGCGACAAAGATGCTACTGACAACAGGCTGACGGCAGATGACCACATTAAACGAGCCCAGGAATCCCCGTGAAGGAGAGGCCTGTCCACGTTAACGAAGCCAAATTGGATTCCGATGATGATTTTAAAATGACATCCACGAGGTGCAGCAGCAGCAGCGAGTGTTGTCGTGCTAAGCAGACTGTTGTTCCCTCCAGGAGTACGGAGCGGGGAAAGAAAGCCCCTTTGTCTGCACTGATGAAAACACCACTTATTGTCGGCAATCTGTAATATGAATGTATGTGTAAGGCAAGTGCATTTCTAAAATAGCCAATTAGATATTTCATAAACTTGGAAAGAGGATATAATAGTCTATATGAGTCGGTCCGAGTGTGACTCGAGAAACCAAACTTCATTAATCAAAACGTTGCCTCTGAGTTGGCACATAAACATCAAAGTGAATGTTTTAAAGTGAGAAGGTTCACTTAGTTTGCCACAGCAGTAAAGACTACATAAATACTCTATAACCTATTGCAATGTGATACTCCCCACTTGCTGGGATGGTGCCATAAAATGCAGGCTCACAAAATATTTTCACTACGTGTGCAGAGGAAACCACTTAAGTTGCATATCTGCTCTCACAATTTTGTCCACTGTTCAGTCCTAATAGGAGTAAAATGAAGGAAAACAATTTGTTTGGTCACAGTGGTTGGGTCAAATGTGTGGCCATTTGTTTATCTACGTACGTTTAATAGCATGACTGCATTAAAATTAGCAACATATGCGTCAAGCTGCGGGTTCTGTTTTTGATTTAGAACAGATAATTGAACAAAAGTCTTTTAATAAACTGAATTCACCCACTAAAGCCAGACTTAAGTTTCTGAAAATAAACACCCAGGACTGTGGTGGATCTTTAGAGAACTTTGAGAGGAGGAAAAGCACGGCGTTACACCACCGCAGAGTTAAAGGAAAAACTAGAGAGGTGCGATTAGGTACGAATTCAGTTTCATTGGGAGTGCGTGGATATTCTATACAGTGTGCCAGCTGTGCAGATATGAGGAGCCAGGTCAGTACCTGCGAGGTGTCCCGGGCCCCCCCGCCCCCCTCCGGGGCCCTCCCTGCTGTTCGGCTCCCTGTGTGGGGCGGCTGTGGGGATCGCGGGCCCGGGTTCTACACGTGGAACGCATCATGCCCGATAGAAGCAGCGCCTTTGTTCTGTGTGTTTGGAAAGCTTTGTACTGATCCCCAGGTGAAAAGGAAGGGCCTCCGACGTAGAACTCACAGAGTTAACAAACACAAAACTCTACGCTCACATTTTCACATACAGTACTGTAGGAGTACACACACACCAAGGAATATCATCAATAATGCACAGGACTGGAATGCATCTAAGTACACGTTTGAAGAACTTGTACGTTACTTATTTTTATCTTCTTCTCCACTACGTCTCAGAGTCAAATATTGTACTCTTTACTCCACTACATTTGTCCAGCTTTCGTTACTTTTCAGATGACAGTTTTTCATCATTTTTCAGCATTTCGTGATCAACTGCAGGATATTCCTTTGTGGATTTTGGAAATTCCCCCCCTTCTTAAACTGAATAAAGTCTTTAAAAACCCTCTCGGTTTAGCAGGAAGATGCAGCTGTAAAAATGTTTTTCTGAGCTCATGAAACGTTGACTTTTTAGAGATGCTCAGCGACAGCGACGCTACAAAACACATGACGATCTTATAGGATTTGATGCATTCCTGTAGTTTAAAGGAGACAACAGTTTATGAAGTAGGTCAGATGAGCTCAAATTTGAACACGGCAGTAAAATGCAAAATACACATGAATGCAGCAGTAAAATGAAAAAACAAAAACATGAGATGTAATAATAAAACACAAACAGGGACCATTTTACTTTAAATTTTCATACTTAACCTGGAGTTTTTGAATACTTTTGATTTGACCTTTATATACCACATTAAAGATATGTTTACATGTCAATGCAACATACTCTATATGACCTGAGAATTATTATTTCACTTATGACCCAAAAACACAAAGTACCATTTGACGATGCTTTCTTTACTATTAGAAACACAAACACGGTCAATGAAACATTTGAAAAGATGTAATGTAAAAAAAATGTAAACTAAGTCTCCAGATGTGAACAAATAAAAGTAAAAAATCAAGCTACACACAATGAGGACTTGACGTGGTTTTGATCAAACAGGCCTGATCGTGGACTCGAGGCTTAAGGACATTTTACTGATAATACTTTTTAAATAAGGTTTGAATGTATTTTTGTTCTATTAGTACTTTAACTTATGTAAAGGATCTGAATAGTTTCTCCACATTTCATTACTTATTCATATTTAATATGAGGAAATGAACAGTTTGTCTTTTCAGCCTTTTTGTTTCAAATGGAACCGTTTTAATTTAACATTTAAGGGCTGTAGATAATTAGGTTTTCATTATCTGTTACTCTGTTAATTTAGCAATTCATTGATTTTATTCATTTAGTTGCTAAAATAGTGAAAAACTGACATGACTCACATCTCAAACTGACATCATCTGAGTGTTTTCTGTCTAAAATACCAAAATATTCAATTGATAATGTAGAATTATTGACCTAAAATCAGAGTAAAGAACATCTTTACATTCCAGATGGGGGGATTTCTCTGATAGTAGCATCTTTTTTAATGAAACGAATGACTTACTGTATTAGTTATAATGTTGACAATGGCGTAAGTTGTCACCAAACACCACACATGTCTTTAAAGTAACCGGACTCTTACAGATTACCACGTGAAGTCGATAATGAATTGATTTGAGGAGACTTTTATCTCCTTCCACTCTGCTTTCAGGAAAAGAGGTTCCATCTCCTAAACGAGTCACGTCTGCTCCGAACAAAAGAGAGCGCATCTCCTTCCGAGACAACCCCGTCCAGCTGAGTGGCGGCTGGGGAGGGGGCAAGAAGAGGGGCAAGTAAAGCACAAACTCTTCTACAGCCAGGACGCCGCTCTCCTGTCAGATACGACACACAAAGAGTTTTTATTTTTCTCCTGCTGATGCACAACGGATAGAGAATCATCAGTTTTATAGAAGCATCTCGCTTGCATAGGAAACATTTCTATCTTTTGTAAAATATCACACACTGAAATAAACCTTTAGCCACTAATATATCTGTTTTTTCACCCATAACAACGTGTCTTTTGCGGTTTTATTCACATCTTATCGCCTGCTGAATTTCACCCTGCAGCTGTTCTTTTTTAACTCGGCTGAAAACCTGGACTCCCTCTCCTGAAAATTAATTAAGAGCAATAGGACCTGGACCAGCCCAAATATCTTCAGGCGGTCCCGCGATGTTGATTCTGCTCAAGTATCACTGCCTAAAAATGGGAACCAACTGCACCGAAACACATGGAACAAAGTCGTAAAAACCTACGGCAAATGACACGCTTCATATGCAAATGATGGCAGGAAATAAAAACCAGGGCCTTTAATACTTTTGGATTCACGTTACCCAGGAGACGGCTGCTCTGCGCTTTTCTGATGGAAAGTAAAAAATAGAAATGAGCGTTTGTCCTAAATGAAGAGATCTGCTTTTCCACAGCTCCGCTCTTGAGAGTAATAAAGACAATTCTCTGGATATATTTAGCTCCCACTCGCCACCATTGGCTTGAAATGACTACTTTTATAAGCAGAGCACAAACATTGGTGTTAGAATTAGAAAGATGTTTTCCTTATTTTCATTCGTGGATTATAATGGCCTTGTGTGTGTATTTGAATTTGGAGAGCTAAGGCGTCCGTCCACAAACAGGGCCCTACCGGAGGCGGTGAACCTCAGTCTTGGAGGTTCCTAGCTGGTCGGCCGCCTGGAAATGATAACTTAATGAATGTCAAAACAAACAGTCAGAGCTGGAGAGTGGCTCCCTGGCAGGAAATGCATGTCCGTCTATTTATTTTCCTTCTATCTTTCACTTACACATGTCTGGAGGGTGTGTTTTGACTGTACAAGGGCTGATGGGGGATTTTTTCTTTTTCTTTTTTTTTGCCTTGAAGAGTGGCGTATGCCAGAGATGTGGGGGTCCTGCCCACTCGGGGGCTGCTGTGAAACCTAAGACCACTGTCCCTCCTTCAGATGGAGACTGAACCTCCAGGCGTCCTGGGGGGGGGGGGGGGGGGGGGCGCGGGGGGGGTGAGGGGGTCAAAGAGAAGACTGGTCTCTCTGTAGGT
>JAPQRN010000022.1:24282344-24296046 GCA_037367275.1 Coranthus polyacanthus | reverse complement strand
AAATGAACTGAAACTCAGAAAGTCTGACTTGGCAGGAGAGTGAGCTGTCATACTGACCTGTAAATCAAAGCCCGACGTGGCAGACGTCAAAGCCTAATATTCGACCTGAGATCTTATTAACAGAGCAGTAATTTAAAGATGGACCACCAGACCACTTCTGAGAGGGTCCAATTAAAACGAATGAGACCAGAATGACTCCTTGAAAAAGATTATTGACTTAGTATTTGTAGAGAGCTAAATGTAAGCCTATGGGACCCAGGGCTTTTCGGAGCTAACACCCAGTAGATGTGAGTGGTATTACAACTTTAAGATACTTCGTCATTGGATTCATTTTGGAGCTGAGCCTCGTAGTTTATACACTGGGCAAAGTGGACTGTAATCAAACACAACTGTATGTGTTAACATTTATCAAGAAGCTGAAATTACTTGGTGGTGTTTAACGTAACAGTTAACGTTATGTTAGTATAGTGTGGTTAGTGTTTTCAGTGAGTTAGTAGCAAAAAACAAAACAAAAGTTACCAATAGCGTTGCCTTGACAAGTTTCACCCATCAGTCCTTGCAAAGGACAACACCGTTTCCAGAAATGTATGTAGATGTAGAGGAAAGTTGAGTTTCAATTGGTTGCTGAAGGTTAAAATGTTCTTGTATGTTCTCCAGAGTAAAGATCTGCACATATATGCACAAGACAGATGACCCACACTTACATATTTAAAGGTTAATGAATAAACCCTTATTCCTTCTCACAAACTCTCCCAGTCCCTGACAGGAGACATATGTGATGGTGTAAATGAGTTAGGTGCATGTTACAATAACACATGCTAAATTAAACATGTGGAAGTGGTGGCAACATTTAAGTTTCATTGCAATGTTGATTGTCTTTCTGCATCACACGCCTCCTAAATAAGCCTTTCTGCAGTATAGCTGGATAATCAGCCAACCTAGAGCATGTTGTTGATTCACACAACACCTCATCAAAAGGAGATTTAGTCCAAATCAATAAAAGCAGCCATCTGTGTGTCTGTTCACTTTGGGCTTTTAAGCTTGATTCACTTCAGAGGCAGGAGAACGCCTCTGCCAAGGATTCTATCAGGAAAATCCATTTGCACTGTTGGACGATGAAAATCTGACTCTGATCTCATCCACTGATGTGCTTGCTGCTGGTGTGACATTCTCTCTGTAGCTGGCTTCAAAACCTGTAATCTGTTTTGTTTGTCATCTATTTTCCATGCAGCAATTGATTGACAGCATTTGAGAAAATTGCTTTATTCTTATTTTTAATGAACTGAGGTGGGATGCTATATTAGAAAAAAAAAGACATTTTTATTATTTTTATTTCTGCAATATATATTCTGATATGAGGCCTTGAGTAACTCTATTTGGAAAGAATGAATCACCCTAAACTGACTGGGGTGTAGCGGAGTGCATCTCAATTAATGATAACACTGAAAAATTACTTTTTTGAGTTGAACCATCCTTATTTGAATTTCAAAACACTCACTTGGTTTCAGACCACCAGCAGATGAACACTGACTACTCTTCTGAAGTGATTTTGGAGGATGAGTACAGTTAAATAAGCTGAGTACCAGTGTAATTACTAGAGATAGACCGATTCATTGGTAGGTAGGTAAACTATAGGTATCGGCAGAATTTGGCTCTGATAGCGGCCGATGGCAAACATTTGCCTTCTAAACTAGAATGACTTTTTTTCCTCAATCAATCATGACTCACATAGATTTTAGTTTGATGTTCATTTTCTGATGTCTTTCTGAGGTCTTTATTTAGGTATTTGTTACTTTGATTTTGATGTTATCCACTCTATAATAAAGTCAAATCTCATTTCTGGCAGTGTTTAATTTTTTTTCAGTGGTTGATATCGACCAATTAATTATCCGCCAAATTATCATTATAATATCTTATGCCTTTAAAAATCCACCATTGGTTGAGCTGTAGTGATTACAGTATTTTACAGAGAGCGTTGCATCGTGGGTTGTTTGTAGTATTAATGTTACCAGGCTAGTGAGTGCGTTCAAGTTGGATTATAGTGATTATTCAGAGTCTGTCAGCACTAAAAGTGTTCACTTAGACCACTGTAACCTGTAGTAGTTTGTATCACGTGATGAAATAAAATCACTTACTTAAAACAAGTCTCTCACTACAGTAACTCGGTGAGCTACTGGTGGAGGTCCAAACTGTGTGGTTATCAGATGCAACGGCACAAAACACATCAAAAGAGATTTCTAACGTTATTATGAGAAGTGTAAAAATGTTTGGAGTTCAAACTGTGGAGGAACAAGTTAAACTAAGCTGGCCGCCACAGCTTAGGTAACAGGAATCACTCACTAGCAACAAACTTGTTGTATACTCTTGTAGATTTGTGATGGAGAGAACCATGCAAGTTTTCTACCAAGCAGCACAATGTGGAGCTGCAGGGATAACTTAGCGTAGAACTTGCAGCTTCTTTCAAAGTGCTAAAGCAGACACTTTCTAAAACACTGTATTGACCGCTAAGTCTTTGACGTGAGCCAACAGTAATACCCCAGTAAGTACTTTATATTTGTACCAGTTATCCCTTCATGCATATTCACATAAACTCAAGCGACCCTAACACAAACAATTACACTAATCAAAACCTCTGTAACCTTTTTTAATTATAATTGTCGACTTCCTTTAGTGAGGAGTGAGCTTACTGATTATTGGAGCTCCTGAATCCAATTAACTGCTACCAGCTGTACAGGGTTTAGGCCCTGGTGCCTTGATTGCAGCCTGCAAGAGGACTTGAAAAGCAGAGACACCCCGTGGCTTTAGAAAAGGCTCTAACAAAGGTAATTGAATGAAGCCGGAGGGTTGTCTGGGCGGTTTTACTCATTTGAAAGGCCAATTTTATCAGAGGCAGACAGAGTTAGTATTAAGTATTTATTCCGTTTGAGTCAAATACTTTAAAAGGAAAGTGGTTTAACATATTTCTGCCATGCAAACGCATTTAATTTAAGGGGACCTGCTGACTGTCCTGAGTTATAATTGTATGCACATATTAAAAAAATATATAGGAGTATGAAAATGAAATATATATATTTCATACTACTTGGAGTATGTTGTTCTGAAGCAAATGCATCAAGTATTTAGCGCATGAAAGTCGGAGAACAGTAGGCTCCAGCTGAGAACACAAGCCCTGCAATGTGTTGAGACACTATGATATCCTCGCTGACTTCAAGTTAACCCAGCTGATGTCCAGTGCAGAGCTGCACACACAGGACTGACTGTGTTCTACCTGCCTCATTTCACAAATCGAAATGCTGACTGTGCTCCAATTCTTATAGGTGCACTGTACTTTGGAGAAGTAACAAAAATGTAAATCCGTTAAAAACAAATCAAACCTGATTGAACATGCATTATGTATAAATTTAAAGAGAATGGTTAGTTGGAGACAAAAAGTCCAGTAACAAAAAAAAGTCTAATAACAAATCTGATAAACAAGTTATTCAGGAACTGTGTATTGAAAATACTTCAAAAAATACTACGTATAATGTGTAAAGGTTCAAACCTACAGAGAATTACCACCGGGTTCTGCAGTTCAATTACAGACTTTTTAGCCGATTTCTTCGGTCATCAAATCCATTTTTATCCATAAAAGGAAGCAGTTTGGAGCAAAAAGGCTCAGATAAAGTACATTTCACTAGACTCAAACAGCAGAAACGCGACATTAAGTATCAGCCAGAAAAATTCATTGATTTTTCTTTTCCTCCAAAGAAAAATCAATGAATGCAGCTTTAAATCACCACACAATAGCATTTATTTTGTTATCATTTACAGCCTATCACTACTACGAGGCTTTATTTAAGACCGTGTCCAAAAGTACATTAATGGGTGAAACATTTAGCGGCAGTACAGTGGAGTTCTGGTATTTCACCTGCTTGCAAGATGGTTGATGCTAGAATGAATTGGCGGGAGGGACAGTCCATTTTGCTGTGATTGACCGTTTCGCTGTGTGCCTGTGTTTGGTTCATTAGATGCTACTGCTTCCAATACTGCTAGCGTTATGGTGATTAACATCTCTCTTTAACACATTACATGTTGATGAAGCGGGACAAAAATACACTGCAGACTAAAGATACACAAACGTAGGCATTTATCTTCTTCAGGTTGTATTAAGTTCATTGCCCGTTGGTAAATCTCTTTGATGGGCATAAGGTTTAGCTGAATGTAGATACAACGTTAACATAGAGGTCAGTTGTGGACTAAGTTTTGTTTGCTCTGCTTTGCCGCTGACACGTAGGCTAAATACATTATTCCTGCCTCTGAATTGTGATTTTTACAGCCCTGACTGAATGTACCAATGGTCCCTCTGTATGCTTGTTTTTACAAATTCAGAAACCAGTGTCAGAGCTCAAAGTGACTCCATCACAATGCTGCTTTGTCTGACAGCACAAACCTCTAAATGATAAAAATGTCTGAAAGGAAAAAGCAGCAGATTCACACATTCAGAAAGCATACAGTCATGATATTTGTGTATTTTACGTCCACATGAGCTATTTTAATTTTAATAAAGCATTACACAATATAAGCTCTTCGTGCAATTTGTACTTCAAAATCTTAATTTTGAAAATAAATAATAACTCAAACTGTCAGATAAATATAGTGAAGTAAAAGGTACAACATTCCTGTATTAGCTATAGCAGCTTACAGAGGAGGTTGAGAGAAATCAGTATTTTTTCAGGCTTGAGCTGAGGAGTGATGCAATGAGGAGAAACATTCTTCAAACTAAAACCGTCTTGACATTTTTTGTCTTCCTTAAAAGGTTCACTATGTAAGATTCACATGTGTTGAAGTGCTTGAAGTTTGCGTTGGAGTCTGCTTTTTGCTGGGAGTCAGTTGTTTGTTGCTGTTAGCAAGCATTATTTCTAAGCTAACGACTGTCCAGGTTGTCTACATCCACGGTAACAGCATGAGAACTGATTTTCTTTCTTTTTTTTTTCTTTTTAAAGGACTCGGATGTTTTTTTTCTGTGAAAATCCTTCTGCTCGCTCCTGAGTTCTTCAGAACTTCTCTTCTGCTCCTCTAAAGCTACAACACTGTGAAACACAAGCTACCATTAGCTTAGAAATGGAGTTGGCTAACGTTAACAATGACAGGCCTCCAGCACAACACAGACTTCAACACAAACTGATCATGCAAGCACATGATCATGAGCTAATCTTATACGTTGAACCTTTAATGTTCCTTATAAAGTACTGTGGATATTTCTTATTTTAAATATGAAGCTAACCGTCCCGCTCATAACTGGTCGATCCGCTTAATGAGAACGGCTTCAACCACAGGTGCGCATTCATTTCTGTCATTTTTCATTAAGAAGAAATGATTTCAAAGAGCACGCGGCACCATCCTCAGGTATGAAAAGACCTAAAATGACCACTGTAAGCAGACTAATTGTTTACTCTGAGCAAATTATTTAAACAGCATGAGGAATGATTCTGTACCAGGCTTTTCAATCCATATAAGCAGTTGATCGCCATAACTGTGATCACTGTAAGCTTTTTCCACAAGTATTTCAAAGCCTAAGATTTAATAAAAGAAGGGTAAATCCACACTGAATCACAGATCAGAACGGTTACACCTTGATCAGCAGGTCTTTAGCGTTTAACAGCTGACTGAAGGTGTGCAGTGACATCAGTCACTGAGGTGTGGTTACTACAGGCATATTCGTAGCGCCCTATTTATGTGTACAGTCATCTGTCTGCTGGAGGAGCCAGTGACAGTCGTTGCTATGGATACTATTCAACACTGTAATCCTTACATATGCCATTTAATTACATGTTCTATGTACCGACTTGAATTATTGTGGATAGTATCTCTAAAATGTTTCCTTACATTAGCTGTGAAGTGAAAATCACACAGAGAAGATATCCATTTGCTGATCAGGATTCGATCAGATGTGACGGTGCAGCTCTAATCAGTGCCTCCACACGGATGCTTGGAAAAATGTCTGTAAATGTCATCTATATTTAGTCTTTTGATTTGGACTGAGAGGAAAATGGACATTAAAACGGGAAAGACATTTTTGGAATATGGTTTATTTATGATTATGGTTTACTGTCCACTAGCATAAATCATATTTTCATCAGCATGGGCATAGGCAGTGTATCCATTAAAGCAGAAAGACTTAGGATCTGTATAGCTAATATGCAAGCTTTAGTATTTGTTTATTTATCAAGTCATTAATCCACTGCTAACCAAGATGTCCAAGTTTTCCAAACAGAACTTAAAAGCAGGATATGTTTGTGGATCTGAGATGTCAAAAGAGACTCAAACCTCCACATGCAAATGTAACCTGACCTGTGTGTGTCAGGTAATCCATGCACACGCATTTAACATGCATTTTTATACACTTGTATGCACAGGAAGCTTTTGGAAAACCTGTACGTAAAATATTAAAGGTAGTATAGAAGATTTGCGTGTGCTTATGTGAAGTTTGTTTCGGAGTCTGTGTTGTAATGGGAGCCAGTCATTCGTTGATGTTGACAAACTCCACTTTTAAGCTAATGGCTAATGGTAGCTAGTGCTATACACTGTTGCCACTGTAGAGGAGCAAAAGAGAGGTGTTGAAGAAGTCAAGAGTGAGCATTGGGTTGCCAAATAAATCTGCATTTCTTCAAGCATTTCAAAAAACCAAGAAGCATGTTTTTGATAGCACTGAATGTTCGTAATGCTCCGATAATTGTACTCACCTCCAACCTCTTAACCTTCATTCAATTTGTTTTGTTGATGAGCGGAAGGGCCAGATAACTCAACTTAAATGCATTTTATGTTGCCTCATTTTAAAAAAAAAAATGAACGTGCATATGTTTTCAGTAACACATGCCGAAGAAAAAAAAACGAAGTTGTGATTTATCAAATGTGTATCTTTTCAAAATTGTTGGTTTATCTGTTCAAGATGTAAAAATGGCAGTAAAAATATTCGGAAGCATTCGCTGATGAACAAATTTTCTCTTTTCATGACTTATAGACAAGACCTGTTGTGCACTGGGTCGTGATGATTTATCATCTTTAAAAAGTAGGTCCCCCAAGAGAAGGTTAGGGAAACATTAGTCTTAGCTATAGTCTTCGTGTAGATGTGAGTCAAACAGTATTCATCTGTTTGCATCTATAATGGATGACTCTTGAGAAAATATAGAAGTATATAGATTTCTTCAAGAACACAGCTTTAGAGGGCTGAAGTTTGAGCTTTTTTAGGTTTGTTTTTTGGATCCGCTAATCGTCTGTATTTTTAATAGTGGAGACATAAAAATGGTCTGCACACTAATGGTATCCATAAATTAGTTCTTATACATATTTAACTAGACTCTGCTAACTCTAACTCTGACACAAATGCGAACCCTCTCTCCATCATCCCAGTCAGGTCTTGTGAGTGGAGATACTCACTTCTAAAGGGAGAACATTTGCCAAAATTGTCATTAGTAAGTCACATAACTTGATGTTTCAGAAGCAAAGGTGCTGATGTGACCAGTATGCAGGCGTCTGTACTGCATTGTACTCATCAAGGACAGAGTCTGGTAGCGGCTTCAAAAAAAACAAACAAAAAAAACAAAATTAAAACCATTCTTTCTCTTGGTGGAATCTGAAAAAGCAAGAAAAAAAAAAGAAAGCAAGAACGGCAAAGAAAAGGGATGAAGACACAGACAGCACGGTTCTCTCTCCGACTCTTCCTCTCTTAAAGTGTCTTACCTCAGCAGACACTCGTAGACATGCTTTTAGTTGAGTTTTCAAAAGGCTGCCTCAAAAAGAAGAGGTATCCGCTATCTGTCCGACTCTACACCCTGCTATTGCCCAGCAGCTAAAGGAAGAAACCTCTCCTAATGGATAAGAACGCTCTTGTCCTCCAGTCTCACATGTCTGCCTGTCATTCCTTCGCTGTGGTCATGGATATACTCAGTGAAAACAGGAACAAGGCCTCATCTAAGTATATATGAATGGATACTTTTCGAAGGATATTTGTGAATCATCCAGCAGCAAGTAATGGCCTTTGTGGACCAAGTCTGTATTTTTTTTATGCGTTTCATTATTGTATTTGTAGCAAAAACATCGAATATGAGACAAAAAGGAGTAGTCAAGCATTGAGGATTATTTTGTGGCCCTTTTTTTTCCATTGATTTATTAAACTTGCTGTGGTCAAACAACTCTCTGAGGGATTTTGAAGTGAAAAAAAATACTGAAAATCGAAACTATTCTGAACTTTATTGACAGAAATTTTCAAAGTCACTTTGTAAATGTAATTGACAGAAAGTGAGGTTGTATCTAGTTTTAACAACTGCAGATAACAAAAATCCAAGGCTTTAAAGGTTCAACGTGTGATATTTAGTGACATCTAGCGGTGAAGCTACAGATTGCAGCCAACTGAACACCCCTCCTCACCCTCCCCTACGGCGGCTGCAAAAAATGCACAGTCCCCCGTTAGAGTTAGCGTTTGGTTTGTGGTCGTGGGCTTTTTAGTTAAGGGGATAAGAACTCTGAGACAGTAATGTCTGCTATGAGACGGAAAAAGGAGAAGAACAAGAAGTCACGTCTGAGCTGTAGAAACATGCTGATGCACTCTGAGATTGGAGAACGGCTCCCTCTCTAGATATAAATGGCTCATTATGATCCTCCTAAATTCCCCTAAATGCTATACACTGGACCTTTATATCTCCTCTGTCAGTTGCTGAGTTTCATGCTAAAACTTTCTAAAACTCTTGCTTTCATGAGCGAAGAATTGTCTTCTTCCACTGACCTGAGATAATATCTTTTCGCCTCATGGGTTTAGGGTTAGAGAAAAGTTGCTAATTATTGGAGAAAATAAGCTTTGGGGCAAACCAAGTATAATGTTTTTTGAAGTGTAAATGAAGTCGGCAAAAGTAAACCGCTAATGTTAGACTGTACAAACTACGCTTTATTTAGACGTCACCACCACTAAGCTTCCAATTTGTAATTAGATTTCACATACTTACCTTTTCTACAGAAACCTTTCCATGTGACCGGATCTAGCTAGTGAATAGAATAATTTACAAGAGCAGAACACAACGAGGCTGTAAAGGTGAACTAGTGAGTAGATAATGATTTCATGTTTGGTGTGAGGATGTTTAAGGTCCCTCTGTTGTCTAATTTAGCCAATTTAAGCCATGTGAAACCTTCAAAATTCACTAGTATTGTGCTTTTTTTTCACAGAACAAAACGTGAAACTGTCTAAAGCTTTCATTAACAACGGACGAGTGAACTGGGAAGTTCAAAATAACCCAGAAACTAATTTTCCAGGTTTTAAGTACTGACACATTACTATTCATATACTATTTTTACACATCCAGGAGGTACAGAGGACCATTTGAACTCACAACCTATTTACCTGGACCAACATTCAGTCTTTACTGACTCAGCTACCCATTTGAGCAGGTTGTGGACAGTGACCTTATTACAGAAAACAGCTGCTTGCTATATCTAAAAATGATATTTATTCTAATTTATTCTGAAAATTTGCGTCCCCTTGTCTCCTACTGTATTCGCCATTGTGGAGTCATCATAGGAATTATTTTGCTGGAGGACCTGCATGTTCAAACGTTTAATTGTGATGCTTTTATACTGATAGGGCTTGTGATAAAAAAGGAAACATACATGACTTCACTGAAAAACAAACAAACAAACAGTAATAATGATGATGCAAAAAGGTTTCTGCCAAGCCACCTGAGATCAGCCAAAGCCGAGTCTCCAGTGAAAATCATTTGATCCGACTTGAACGTTACTGCCTCTATTGTGTTTTAGCACCACATCATCAAGGTAATGTGGTGTGGTGATAAAATGTTGACATGTTCTCTGGAGTAATTTTCTTTTTAACTAGTGTCTACAATGAGGAAATGTGTTACTTTTTCCTGCTCATTGAGCATTCTGAATAAACACAGTCTGTCCTCTCAGGGGAGCCAGGTTTGTCTGCGCCAGCGTTTTTCGCTGGCAAAGCTTTGTTCACTGTTCACTGAGTCCACCTCTCTCTCTCTCGCTCCTGTTTCTAGATGTATCGGTGAGTCTGCTGTCCCTGCTGGTGACCACCTGTGGTCTGGCGCTCTTCAGCGTATCCCTCTTCGTGTCATGGAAGCTGTGCTGGGTGCCACTGAGCGGGCGCTTCCTCCCAGATGTCCTCAAGGGGGCGCACTTCCTGGGAGGAGACCAACAGCCCGTCCTCACAGAGGTAAAGAGGAAGACCAGCTCCCACGTATACAGGAATCCTGAGGAATCCCAAAACCTTCAGTAAAAATTCCAATATCGTTATTTTACATGACAGGGACACAGGTTTGTTTACTGTCCCCAAAACCACACAACATACTAACGATATGTAAATAGTATGCACTTATCTCTATTGGGTCATTCCATATCGCCTCACCTGGCTCTCCCAGTTCATATCAGGGGTTTTCTTGAAAATATTTTTGCGAAAACATCTATTCAGTTCACAGGAACTTTCAAATTTCTAAAGCTCTACAATATCTGTAACACTTTGTATATGTTTGCATTGAATGAAAAGTGATGATAAAAACTTTTCAAGGAAATTCAAATAATCCTTCTTGGGAAAATACACAGTCAGCTTTAATATTTATAAGATCTGAGTCTCTGTCAAGTTTTTTAACTGCTAGATCTGAACTATATTTGTTCTACGCTGAATCACAACTTGGTTGCAATAAAGTTGAAAACTACAAGGTCCTATTTCCCTTTGTAAGGAAAAGTATTATGTATTACATTGTAGGAAAAATAACAGTTAAACACTTCTCCTTCTTCGTAAATTAGCATTTTTTTTTCCTGTTCAAAGAGTTTAATTGGACTCTGTTTGAAGCTAGCATCAAGACTGGCATAAAATTAAAAAAAATGCCAACTGGAACTTCTGGACCAGACATCCAGTGCTCACACTCCTGTCCTTAAGTCTATGCACCTGCGATTTGAACAGAGATCTTATTGAAACTGACAGCTCTGATGTCTGCGGTGCAGGTGGACGGAGAAGAGAGGGAGTACAGCGAGGATGGCTGCGTGAAGGAGCCCACAGGACCTCCGTCAGCCATGGTTGTCCCAGAGTCAGGCCTAAAGATAAGCCACACATCGCCTGACATCCCGCTGGAGACCCAGGCCAAGGTGGAGAAAAACCAGGTCCACACTATAGCCAGAGACAGAGTCCAGAGACAGATCACAGAGCCTACCTCATCTGTACGGTTAGTGCAAAGCTACTGTCCAAATGTTGGTGTTTGCAGGTTAAACACAGATGGGAACAGTCATAGAGGTCTGTTTTCAGAGATACAGTTGAGGTTGGACGTTGACATACATCTTGGCTAAATGCATTCGAACTCTGTTTCTCACAATTGCACATTTCGTTTTAATACATATTTCCTCTTTCAGTTCATTTAGCCCAACTACTATATTTAGATGTTGTGAAATTTCAAAACAATACTAGAGAGAATTTTCCATTTCATCTTCAGCAGAGTGTCAAAAGTTTACATATATCAGGTTTACTGTGTCTTTAGACAGGATAGAAGTTTCTGGAAATTGATGGCATGACATTAGAAACTTCAGAATGGCTATTTGTCATTATTGGAAGGTGAACCCGTGGATGCATTCTCAAGCCTCCTTCAGACCCTGTGTCCTTTTCCCTGGCATAATGGAAAAATCTATAGAAATCACCCTAGACCTCACAAGTCTGGTTTCTCTGTGGGACAAGTTTCCAAGTGTGAAATGTGAACAGGAAGGAGACGTGGACTGACTCCCAGAGGAGAATCTATTTTGGTGCGACAGGTACAAAGGCATCTCAGGAGAACAGTCGAGGAACTGGATGTTGGAGGTAACTGGTCCAGAAATATCTCCATCAACAGCATAGAGAGTGCTCTGTGGTCAGAACCTGAAAGGATGTTCCCCTTTCACTTCATAAAATGAATGACGTCATGAGGAAGCAGAATTCAGTGAATAGACTTCATCTGAAGCCAGGAAAGCTAACGTTTGGACACAAAAGGATCTTTGACAATGCATTGTTTCAAAATGGTAACAACGTGGCTTAAGGCCAACAAGCAGCCCCACAAACCTCACTCAATAGCACGAGTTCTGTCAGGAAGAATGGACCTTCCACAAGCTTCACATAACACTGCCGGAATTTCAGTCCATTCTTCCTGACAGAACCTCAAGCATTTGGTTCAAGTTACACAATTTAAAGGCAATGCCAACAAATATTAACAAAGGGTAAACTTTTGACCCTGCGACAATGTGATCAAACAATGAAAGATGATGTGTCTCTGCTATTATCCTGAAATTTTACATAATCAAACTGAGTAGTTGGACTAATTGAACTAACAGAGGGAATATGTATATATACTGTATACATATGTAAACTGAAATGAAACGTTTCGTCGAATGTGAAAAACTGAGTTTGGATGCATTTAGCCAAGGTGTATGTGAACTTCTGAGCTCAACTGTACTTTATGAGCAATGTCACGTATTAGAATAGACCAGGCACACAGTAAATTCAGCACCGATGTCCTACAGAAACAACGGCAACAAGATCAAGAATACTGGATACAATTTGAATTATACTGTATATCTTTTGTTACAGTCACAACTCCATCCGACGTCAGATGAACCTGTCCAATCCGGACTTCAACCCTGCTCAGTTCCAGCGCCAGGAGTCTCTGTCTGGCCTAGGCCGACTCAAACCAGAACTCTACAAGCAGCGCTCAGTGGATACAGAAGACGGGCGTCGGACCGACAGCTGCGGGCGTCTCCACTTTATCCTGAAGTTTGACTTTGACCTGGAGCAGCTGATAGTGAAGATCCACAAGGCCCAGGATCTTCCCGCGAAGGACTTCTCAGGAACCTCCGATCCTTACGTCAAGATCTACCTGCTGCCTGACCGCAAAACCAAGCACCAGACCAAGGTGCACCGCAAGACACTCAACCCGGTGTTCGACGAAGTGTTTCTCTTTCCCGTGGCGTATGCAGAGCTGTCAAGCCGCAAGCTGCACTTCAGTGTCTATGACTTTGACAGGTTCTCACGCCATGATTTAATTGGCCAAGTGGTTGTGGACAACTTCCTGGATCTTGCAGATTTTCCCCGGGAGACAAAATTGTGCCGCGATATACAATACGTAACCTCGGTAAGATCCCAACTTCTATCCATTCTCTATCTTCTATCACTATTTTCTGTTCTGATCATCAGAATGGGAAGAAATAACAGTTCTGACGTTACAAAGATGTCACTGTATTGTATTGCAGAGACGTCTTCAGCAGTCCGCGCTCTAACCAGCTATCCCTGTCTTTCTATACCACTTTGTAACACTGGAGTGAGTAATGAGTCACTGCAGCGTCAGGTCTACCCTCAGTTTAACATGGGACAACGTGTCATGGTTTTTGGTCTTGTTTCCTGTTTCATTTTACTGTCAGGACGTGTGGTTGCAGGTAAGGGAGGGATCCTTTGTGGATGTCTTTTTGGCGATCGGACCCGTGATGTGTAAAAGAGCCGTGACACGTGTCTGGATTATACAAACCACGGCTGGTGCAGGACTACAAAATTGAAAGTTTTATTAGTTATTTAAAATGATCGAATGCGCTTGTGTGCGTTACATAAAAAAAAAAAAGTATGACATCCCTACATCGTTTACATCAGTTTACATGAACACTCATCTGACAGAGATCATGAAATACAGCGATAACTGTAGAAAAA
>JAPQRN010000022.1:24268190-24282244 GCA_037367275.1 Coranthus polyacanthus | reverse complement strand
TGCACATGTCATATTTAACTGACATTTGTTTAAAATGATGGCTCCTCTCTCCTCAAGTGTCCTCCTTGACTCCTCCGCTCGCATCTCGGGTGGGAGGAACTAAGACGTGAGGTGAGGGGTCGAGGCGAGGGCCAAGGAGCTACAACTTGAAAATTGAGAAGAGGTGATAGAGGGGAAAAACAATAAAGACAGGACGAAAACAGACAAGGACACACGAGGAGGGCAACTTAGAAAATAAAACAGGAATCAAGACCAAACACCATGACACAAAGAAGAAGTAGCGCTGCCTCTTATTATAAACACTCTCTGTCTTTGATTAGATGTTTCACTACACTTTTGTGATTGGTTCAGTAGCTACTACACTGAAATATGTGCTAATGCCGCTAGCGCACTAATCGCATTTACCGTCTCACTTTAACACACTACGTCTTTATGAAGCAGTAGAAAAAAAAAAGAGGGCATCAATTGCTGGTCACTCTGTGTTGGCTATTAGTCGCTCTAAACGATCATTATCATAATGTCTTTTAAATGTCCTCTATGGGACGACATAGCTGTGAGCAGTGAGAAACTGACCAGGAGGTGCAGCCTGTTTGCCGTTGGATGCGTACTGCGCGTCGGTCCACAACACAGGCGGTATCAGTACCAGTGCAAATCCCATGTCCTTTCTTCACGTGGGTCAGAATCGGTTCAAACACTCAAAAAGAGCAAAAAAACCTGTAAAACCTTGTACAACAGCAGAGGGGAGGAGATACATCAACGGACTTGTATCTCATTTCCCCTCCAAGTGGAACTCATCAGTGGTTTGAAGAGGCAGAGACATAGAAATATACTTAGATACAGTTAATGTTTAATGACAGCAGTAGGAAACACTTGGGGGTAGTGACCCAGATCTACACTGACATAAGACTGGGGTTGGTTTGACAGAGATACAGCGACACTGTCTACATTACATTATTCACTTGGATAAATTGACAGGGTTGATACACTGAGTAACTTAGTTAGGAAGTTAGATGCTTCTGCCAGGGAATTCCTCATGGTTTGCCTGTCTTGTTGAATGAAGATTGCAGACTGGTGTGGCTCAATTGGGATTTGGATTTTTCTTTTCTGGTTTATGGACAGACAGTGATGACAAGGCCATGCAGGTTGACATTACATGTGGCAGTGGATGTAGTCATAATTACTTTGCAGATTAAATATAGATAAACACGCAGCATTTCATGTTTAGATGGCTTTATGGGTGCTATTTGTGTATCGTTTACAGCTCAACACTTTATAGTTATGTGTTTGAGTACATTTTTTTTTTAATTTTAGATGGTACTGACAAAATGTCTCCCATGTTCGTCCAACTCTACAATTCTGTCATTCTGTCATTACACAGAGGGCCCAGGCGCTGGGTTCAAACCCAGGACCTTGTTGCTGTGAGACGACAGCGTTAAACACTGCACCACGTGCTGCCCTATTCCTTTATATGTTCTGTATATTTTAATCTGATCTCATCCTAGCCTATAATGCCATTAGAATAAAGCAAGCCCGAGTCAGTGATAGTATGTACTTTTCCAACTACAGTGAACTCCTGGTAATTTAAAGAACTAGTATGTGTTTTATTTAAAGTGTTTTCTATGGTCCTGACAGTATCAAATAGTTTGAAGTTGTTTTTTCATATTTCATTTAATCCAAAGACAACAAGCTTTTACTGAATTTAGAAGGTTTTAAGACATATGCAATGCTAATATCATAAAAGCTGGATAACCCGAGTCAAAAGATCTGATGCCAGTATCCATCATCTTGGCAAAATGGCCACCATTTTGAATTTTTGCATGGCTGAGGTTTTTTTCTTAGAGGATAGGGTATAAGGAATGTACACGCCACATTTGATTCTTATCTGTCCCACTACAAGTGGCTGGGATGTTTTGTTTAATGGATGAGAGAAAGTAATACTAGTCATCAGTCCACGCCACCTGTTGGGCACGTTTTAGTGCTTTATGGGAATATGAGAATATCCAGGATGCCGAGTTAAATGTTCGCTACATCTGAACTTTTTTAGAAAAAAAGTGTTGTTTTTTTTCCCCATTAGGTGCATTAACTCTTATTTGAAAAATGCAAAAACAAACATTTTCAAATGTGGAGCTTAAAAATGCACATAAGGTACGATTACGGGAATGCATCTGTCGGCACTGTATCATTTTTCCCTCAACACTGATTCTGTTTCTATTAGTGAGGCTGTTAAAAGGTTTGAGATTTCTCACTCCGTGAAGGTTCTGCATTAGTGCCTTGTAGGTCAGCTTTGGTCAAATAACTCTGACAGCTCTATTCCTTTGATTCCAAGTAACCCTTTAGAGGTGTGTACCCTGGTATATTGCATGTTGCACTATGATACGTGTCATCATGCACATGACAGGTATATTCTGATCCAGACACCACCACACCACTGGAACAAACATTCCTCCACCGCGTACAGGTGGTAACATTTGTTTCAGCAGAAATCAAACCATTAAAAAAACCCATCCTTTGAAGGGACTATTCCCTACCATTGTGTGTGTGTATTTGTTATAATACGCGTAGTAAATCAGTTTGCATAGTCACATACGAGGATTTAGGGATTAGGGTTAGGCATGTTGTGGTTGGGGTGTAATGTTAGGATACGTCTCCAGAAAATGAATTTAAGTCAAGGCAACGTGGTGAGTGTGTTTTCCTACCAGAACAGCAGCGGGTGAGCACAAATCTGAGCTTCCCCATGGATGGAAATGGGACCAGATAAAGATAGTTATGGATGGATAACTTGTAGGTCAGGAAGCAAAAACATATGGTAAACTGGGATCAGTATCAAACAGTTACTATATTACAAATATATAAGAGTGGAACATATTTTCCACATTTTCTGAAGCATCCTTAAATGACCGAATTGAAATGTAAAGTGTAGACAAGTGTGCATTCTGTGGCTTCGAAGGGAGACTGTCGGGAATCACCGAAGGTAAAGACATGATATCACTACGTCGGAAAAGTCCAGCTGATTTCAGTCTGTGTTGGGTAAATGGATGATTAATAAGGGATTATATTTAGTAAGTGGACTCCACAGACTTGGACACAGAAGACAGGACAGCTATAGTTCACAAGCTGGATGCCTCTGAGGAGGTTCTAACCTATTTATACTGACCTTATTTAGCTGGGAGTGTTTTCGAGTTTGGAGGGACCACCAAGATTATTTTGCGGGTGTGTTTGTTTGTTAAGAGGTGCGAGCGTTATTCCGCAGGGTCTTCTCAGCTGTAATTAGTGACGCACAAACAGGTCAGAGTTGGCTTAGTGCTGCGCCCGCTAATGATCATTTTCTTGCTTTGAACTTAATTACTTGATGAGGAGCAGCTGTGTTGTCCGGGGAACTTTCAAAGCGTCTCCCAAAATCACACAAACAGGGGTTCCTGCAACAAATACCTGCATTTCAAATGATTTGTCCTTTGATACGAGTTCTAATAGGTGTCCTAACATCAGACCAGACTACACAGCTTTATAGATGCATTAAAGGTTCAATGTGTAAGATTCCTGCATGCTCGTGTGTAGGGCCGGGCAAGATCTCAAATATATTTTATATATGTAGTAAATGACCATATCGCCAACATCACTTCATTTGTTTAAGCTGCTGACGTCAGTTTAACTTTTCTCACTCTCTGGGGAAAATGGGCCAAAAGGTGAGAAATACGCTCTCGCGGGACGTTACCATAGCGCCGCCATCTTACTAGGCTTCTCATAATGGTGGAAATTTGATTATATTTGATGATTCAATTCCATTTTACAATTAATGTGTTGATTCAGGTGTTTTTTTTTATCTGTACATCAGTATTCATGTAAGTTGTGTCTTAACTATTGATAGCCTCCTATTAACGAAGAATCTGACAGCTTGTTTGTACAGGTCTCGATACATACTTGTCCCCGCGACTTTGTAAATGCTTCGTGGGTTTTGTAGTATTAATGTTGCTCAGCCGATGAGTTTATTGAAGCCCATTTCAAAGCTAACGACTGTCTCAGTTGCCTACATACAAGATAACAGCCTCTAGCCTGATTTCTCCATGTAAAGGACTCGGTGGGTTTTTCCATGAACATCCTTACGCTCGTTCCCGAGTTCTTTGCTGCTTCTCTTCTGCTGCAACACCATGTAACACTAGCTACAGTTAGCTTAGAGACGCAGTCAGCTAACACCAACAACCGACTCCCAGCACCGCAAATAGTAAAAATGTCCAACTACATTTTGTTTTATAATGTGAAGCAACAGTTTAACAGTAAAACCAGTGTACAGTAATATTAATGCGATGTTCCCAAATTTATAGTGGAGTAGGTCTATAGCAACTTCCTACTGACTACCTGCTACAGCATTTCAACTGACTCACTGTAAATTGTCCAGGACTGACACTAAACTAAAAAACTAAATATAAGGAAACACTGCACAATTGTTTCTGGAACTGAAAGCTTATTCAGTCAGAATGTGAGGCGACTCTAAACAGGGAAAGATTAGATGCAAATGATCAAAGTGAAGATAACAAAGGTCATTTTCCATTTTCCACTCTCTTTCACGTGAACTTCCAAGACAGTCTGAGAGATGAGGGATAGGTCGCAGACGGCTGAGGGATATCTGGCAGGTTAAATATCCACACCTGTCCAAGTCCAAGTCCTGCGCCGTGAAATGAGCTTTGAATTTTAATAACAGCAGCGACAGCCAAGGAGAGCAGATCTGCAGCAGCTCACCGAACCTACAATCTTAATAATAGTGTGTATTAGAATAAATGCACATATACACAGGCTCTTCAATTATTTCAAACAAAAACAAAGCACAAAAATGTCCTTGTGTGGCTCCAACACGAGCAGGCAGCTATTTGCATTCACTGTAAAATTATTTATTTATCCCCAGCTCTCTCTGTAGAACAGACAATCCCCAAAACTATTCTCGGCTCTGTATTCTTTTCTTTGTCATCCTTGGTTTTTTCAGCACAAATCTTCACGCAAACAAACAAGCAATTTTTTGAGCTGCTCCTTAAGAAATACTAAATGAGTGAATTCAAGTTCAGCTAAACGGTGTAGACATCTAGGGTAAAATCACAATCTTAATTTGTCATCTGCTTTTCAGAGGGATGGTACAGATCCCGCATTTAAATAAATAAATAAATAGCGTCCGAACTTTCCTACTCAGCTAACATTCATTTTTAATGACCCGAGTACCAGCGTAATTACTGTTTTTTACAGCGAGTCTCGCATTAATGCATTAATGATTAAAGCGAGTTTATTTAATATTGTTTATAGTGATTCTTTAGCCTCTGTCTACGCTAAAAGTGTTCGGTTTTAGTCCACTTTATCCTGCAGAGATTGTGTAATGTGTTGTTGTTGACTGATGAAATGACGACTTCAGACAGGGAAGTATTACAGTAACTCAGTGAGCTACTGGTCCGGCTTCTGGGCCTCTGGACGTGCAGTGAGTCTGGTTTACACAGACGCTTGAAGCAACAGCGCGAAACACAATGTGTAAAGAGATTTTTGTTTCGTCATAAAACTCTTTGTACTGTCTGGCTGTATTTAGCCTTTTAATTTGGACTGAGAGGAGAGAGCTGCAAGGTGTGTTTTCTCAAATTCTGATTTCTTTAATGGGAAACACTGCAGCTTTCACAGACGTACGTACAGCTAGAAAAATGTAACATGGAATCTAACATTTAATTCTTCAAAAATACTTATATATATATTCAGGGCTACATTCTGTAATGAAAGGACTTTGCACTCTTTTCCAACGCTAAATAATAAACACAATAAGAGACAGTAAAGGGTTCAGTCTGAATTCTCTAAATGTGAATCTGGATGCAGTCGCCGTTTATGTTGTGCGTCCACAATGATCGTTTTGTACGTCTACAGTGATTGACATCTACATTATCTTTTTCTCGCATTCACAAAAGTTAGTTGTGTAACCTTTGTTATCCTTGTGTTATCCTTTATTAAAAGCCACGACTCTGCTTTTGCAGTGAAACTCTTGACGTGACGTGACGTGTAATATGGTCACAATCAATAACAGACGTTAAAGGTGGAGATATACTTGTTTTTATCTATGCATTCACGTGTGCATGATGACATTAACACTGCTCATATGCAAAATGCAATCTGCCCGTGAGCAGTAGGGGCAGTATGGAGATTATTACATTATGTACGAGTGTGATGGGAAGCTGCTCTGCTGAACTGACTGCTGACCTTCAAAAATCAACTCTTTTTCGATGGAAATCCCGGTAGCCTTAGTTTCTCATTGTCAGTTGGTGCGTTTACATAACCCTATTTTATGTGGATTTTGAAAAGTTAAAGCTTTTTTTCTTTTAAATCCTCAACTGAGCAAAAAAGCTTTTTTTGAAGAAGAAGTTCTGATGTGGTGAACATTTAATTCACATGACTGATCAGCAACAGAATGCTCCACTTCTCTTACTTTGTTTATTATAGCCTATAGTGCTACCTTTTTCGCTCATAATTCGCTTTTTTTTTTCACTTTTGCGACTTTTCAAAAGTGCCACAGCTGCCTTTTTTTTCCTGACGTGATCCCACAATTATCAAGATCGAAACCTCACCCCGAGTGTCGGCAAGCTTCTTGGTTATGGTTTGTCATGTGCCCTCTAGTGGAATCCTCCTGTAACACGCTTAGTACACAGGCAAGTATGTCAATAACGATGAGCACGAAGCCTGTCTTCAAGTCTAGTAACGTTTACGGTGTCAGATCTAAAGAAACACAGAAATATGAAGTTATCGAGGAGGACAGAGGCTCTCCATCTCTCTCGCTGTCTCTCTGTGTCCCCAGCAGAACTAGGCTACCTCTCTTGGGATTACTGGGAGGGACCCTGCACTGGTCCAGTCTCTAGTCTGTGTGCATTAATCATGGCTCCTGGCACAGAACGAGCCTGTAGCCATATGCACTGAACTGTAATATGCGCAGTATGGACATATACTTTTCTGAGCTTACAAGCTTGTAGAACAAAAACAAAAACATCCTGTGGGGTGTTCATTATAAAGTCAATCACAAGAGCATTCACACACTCCCAGTAAGTTGTGCAGTGAACTTGTTGTGACGTGTGTGTGACAGGCAGATGATTGGGTATGTACAGTAAATTGTTTTTTTTTTACAGTGTTCTTACTCCTCTTTAGTTTGTGTGAATTCATGTCCTAACTGTTAATCCTCACAGAAGTAATTACTGAAGCTGTAATTAAAATTCATCCTTCGCAAACCACATGTACCTCTGCTGGCTCAGAAATGTGTCGACTCTGCGTTGCATTCGCCCTTCTGTCTACAGTGTCACGATGCCTCTGTGGCATTGACACGCCGGCTGTAATTAATAATCATTTGGTATGAATGGGATCACGGTGCTCTTGCTCCATGCTTCTTCCTTTTCAATTGAATATCTGCAAAGGATATTTGTTGTTATGCAGTTGGGTTATCAGATAATTACAATAAATTGACTAAAGATTGAAGCCTGTATATTTTGTATTAGTTAATATTTGAATGTAAAATCACAGAATGTATCTTGAACCAACACGAAGGAAGTACATTTAAATTCACATCCTAATGTTTAATATCGGCGTTTTTTTCCTTTAAACACGGATTCTTATCTTTCTTTTCAATGAAACCGTCAAGGCCTTCCAAACTGACTGCCTGCTTGAAAGGTATATTTCTTATCTGCACTAACAGTAAGGAAAAAAACCCAGGCCTATAAGTTGACGTGCTATCTGAAGAGAGTGAATGAAGAGAGGGAGCAGTGTGGGTGAGAACAAAGCTGTGAAACCGAGAAATAACAGAGGTTACACGAATAAATGCACTCACATTTTCACAGAAGCCTGTTAGCGCTGCCCAACACTGGTCATGGGTCAACTACCGCAACAAGTAAACAAAATGCAAAATCAATTTCTATCCTATCCTTGGCCACAGACGTCACTTGAAGGTTCATACCAGCAGTGAGAATGTAAATGTTTTACTTTACTTAGTAAAGAGTATTTAAACATGGCGGTTTCCTGCGTCACTCACCGTTTCCCTTGCGCTGTTAAAGTACCTACACTGAACCGAAACAGGAGCGGAGACCCTTCAAACAGCCTACAGTGGTCCGTAGCTCCTGCAGTGCGCACACAAACAAAAAAGGGACACTTTCTTTTACAGAATTTTTGTCTCGTTGCGCCTTTTACAAACTTTTCATCTTGTGTCCTTTATGTGATTTTCATCTTGTTCTTGTTTATGAACTCTTTCAGATAACACTCTTTTTCTATTTACATTTGGAGAATGAATTCATATATCATATTATTGTATAATGTTAATAATGTTAATGTCCCGACCCAATAAAAACAGCTCCCAGAACCCATTTTGGGTCCCGAACCTGAGTTTGGGAAAGGCAGGTCTAATGACTGAAATCCTTTAATGAGATGCAAATTTTTGTATATTGAGCATATGCCAATAAATAGTCTCCTCATTTATGTTTCCAGCCTGGTTCCGAATAATGTATTCAATAATGTGTCAAGAGAGTTCCCTTCTGGGTATGTGTCAAGAGATCCACTTCACAATCAGACATCTATCTCCTGCCCATTCCCGTCACCTTCCTGTAGACTTATTACAGCTTTGAAAATGTTCCACTTTTTATCTTTATTGACTCTTTCAGTTTGGGTAAGGAATGGACTCATTCTAGATGTATTTTTTATTCATTTTAGGACTAGGTTTTGTCCAGGCATTATGAGGAAAGTTGCTTTACAGAGGCTAAATCGGTAGGATGAATATAAACCATGACTTACTAAAACACTGCTATTGGTCCTGCATTGTGCAAAGCCATTTTATTCTTGTGCACGTGAATCATTAACGTTGCTCAATCCACAGCAGAGTTCAGCAATTAGCAGCAGGGTTAAATCAAAAGCTGAAAACCGTTTCCACTTTTAGTTTTAGTCCTTTTCTATAATCCTAAGCTCAAGAGTTTTTTGGAGACAAAGAGCTCAAGGACGCTGTTAACCTGCAGCTCCTGTACAGCCAGTCAATACTATTGACTGTAGCTTGGTTGGCCTGTAATTATGGGATTGATAAATGGGGTCAGCATGTGCATAAGTGTATGTGTGTGTGTGTGGTTAATTGAGTAAAGCAGGTTCCCATTTCCTAACAATGAAAAATAGCACTAGCATAACAAGCACTTGTCCTCCCATTTGCCGTCATTGACAAAGTAAGAAATATGACTCACTTGGTTGGAGTTTCTTATTATGAGGACAAACCTACACATAATAGTATTTACATTCAGATTTAGCAGGTGGCTAATGTTTTTCAGGTTTGCTAGCACACCCAGTTCTTCAGCGTAAGGCTACTTACTTCCTTTAAAAAAACAAAGCTTTGACAAGAACATCGATACCGTTCTCACACGTCTCGCAGCTAACTGGTAGCTAGCTCCGATAGCGAAGCTTCAGCCAAGAGCACATTAGCTGACTATAAAGACAACAAGTGAAGAGGAAACAACCAGCCAAAATCCCTAGAGGTCAGTAATTAGTTTACTGGGGTATATTTAATCTTTAATGGGAGCCTAAGTTAGGCACGTGTTCATGCTTCCAGTCTTTATGTTAGCCATTTACTCAAGTTTCCTGTCTTTATGCTAGCTCCTGCAAATTAGTGACAATTATAAGTGCCACCAAAGATCCTTTATATATGAAGATGGTGCAGCGTACGTTTTGACAATGATATGAGACGGTTCACTTCCTGTCTCCTAAGTGGGCGTGGTCAGAAGGGCTGTGAACGTTGTGTTGACGGATGAAAGTAGATTAATAAAGTCTAAATAAAATAGCAATACACTAACATCATGTTTTGTTTTTTTCTACCAGAATCTAACATTATTTTATCATAATTATCATTTGCTTTATTTTCCCGCTCGTTCTTACCTCCTTCAGACGAGATTTGAGTTTCGAGATCTCGTGAGAGTTTGTCGCTTAGACAGAGACAGGCCTCAAACAAAGACATGTGACTTGTGGAAAACGGGCCCAACTTTACTTGGGTGTTTTGGAGCGATTCTTTCAGCCCAAAATCACGTTCACTTCTCCCTTTGGAATGAATGGGATGGGATCTGCCTCTAGTCTCCAAACGAGGCAGAGGACAGTGTAGAAAACCCACGTGACACCGAAACAGGAAATCACTCACCAGTGAGCCGTCTTGTTCTTAACTGTCTTTGGTAACACTTGAAACTTATGAGGCAGACATTTAAAATGAGAGCCTGCAAATATTTTTTTGCGCTCTATTCAGTCACTTGAAATAACTACAAATACCTACCCCCACTGTCTATTTAGTATTCATTGAAGGAACCTTTAGCCTAGCCTGATTCTGCCAGGATGTATTCATCTATACAACAACAGTTCAGACCGGGCAGTGATTTATTTACTTCCACCATGCTCAGCCAGGCAGATATACTGTTGATTGGCCCTCGTGTAACTGGATCTGGATGGATCTCGTGCCTGTTTTGTCTTCTCAATGCATGGAGTCAAACCATTTATTTATTTTTTTTTTCAATCAAAACAAATGATGAATTATATAACAGTAAAACACACTTCAGCTCAATACTTGTTCTGTATGCATCAAGTTTATTGTGAAATCAAACTGAATGTATGTATGATTCAGGAAAGAAGGAAATATACTGGATGTGCAAAGCCATGAAAAAACAGAGATATGTGACCAATTTACCATGGATACAGTCTCTGTGTGGAGAACATTACTATCAATAGTTTATTTTCACAGTTACATTGACAGTGACTACAAAAGACTCATTTGAAACACGTCATTATGCGCAGAGATGTTGCTACAGTGTCTGACTCAGTTTGACAACTACTGGCAAGGAGTTTGTGCAAGATAAAAAAAAAACTGTATCTTGGGTTTTGCTGCTTCACTTTTACAATTTCTTTTTAATTTAATCTCTCGATGCTACAGCTTTATGGAACCACAACCAAGAAGTGCCGGAGTTCCAATAATTTCCCTACCTTACAACCAAAGTAGAAATTGTGTAAATGAAAATAAAATAAATAAATAATACTTGTTGCATCAGCTATACTTAACTTCTCAAGTTAGGTGTGAAGCCCACACTAAAAAATACATTGAAACTAGTTAGTTTAATGGTAAAGTTGTGTCAGTGTTCGATTTCAAGAAGATGTAAGGTTTATTATTAGTTTACTATATTATTAAGTAAGTTTTATTACCCCGTTGCCTCTATACTTTGGACGCTAAAGGCTGAAACTAGCTAAATACGGTCAGCCACTATTTTACGGAAGAGTTTACACCCACTAAGGGCTAGGTGTAAGATCGAAGTTGCAACTCATGCCTACATCGGAACTATTTCACCTGCAACAAACCTTACATTTTTATTGTTCACTCCATCTTAAGAAAGTATGCATTCCAACTAGGCTACGTTTGAACTTTGGCGTAGCTGGCGCAACCCAGTGCAGGACTTGGTGGACGTCAAAGGTGTATATGTTCACCTTCGACAGCAAAGGGAGTGTGACTGTTATTTTTTGTTCGTGAAGGCAAAACTTGGGGAGTGGGGGGTTATGTTTTGGATTTATGCGAAATGAAACAAATACAGAGTGAAATTTGTTTAAATGTGTTATAGTCTATTATGTTAAAAATCACACTTTAAGGAGGAAATGGAAAAGGGGGTACAGAGATGGAGTTAGAACAAGCTGGATATTTAAAGACATAGAAGAGCGATTCTTGTAGCCTCACTGCTCCTCTGGGAGAGAAGGTGCTAGTATTATAATTGGAGAAGATGGACTGTCCACGCTCTGTCTTTACTTTATTGGGGCCCTTTAGAGCAGCGGCCTAATTTCATTGACTGAGAGCAAGTGACCATAATCCTAACCGCAGGCTTTATTTGAGTGCTCATAAGAGGAGTGACTGGCACTCTATAGTCTGGAAACCTAAGTGTGTTGCATAAGTGTGTGTGTGTGGAATAGAAGGATATCACATTATCCGTGGAGAGGGTTTACCTCAGCCTGTGCCTGCCCATTTGGGTGTGCATTCCTGTGCTTTTGTGTAAGGTGATGTGTGTGTTCCACCTTGAGACATCATAAACCATAGATCACCATTACCCAAAGCGGCTGCTTCAGAGCCTGTGTCTCATCTCGAACCAGTTGTTTGTGTTTCAGCAGTCAAAGATGTGGCTCTTGGTCGGGAAAACTGATTCCAGAGCAGCACCGACACCGAGGGTGGTATTATCATGACCAACGAGACCAACAAAAACAGGACTCCAGTAGCGTGTAGTCTGCCTAAAAAAAAAAAAGAAAAGAAAATGGATGTGATGCTGTATTGGAGGAAACGTACATTGTCCAAGCACTGTAAGATAACATAGCATTAATGTAAAAACCTCCCGAGATAAAGCTGTTCACCATGAGTGGGAGCGCACGTCTCCAAAAACATCAGATCAAATTCTCCAATAGGCTCTATCTTGATAAATCAACCACAGATTTGAGGTTTAAAAAAACTACAACCTCTCCTGAAAAACTCTTCAAACTAAATTCACTGTGTGTCTTTCCAACATTGCCATTGGCTCCAGACCTATACGGTGACATAACGATGAGGCTCTATGGCGGATCTCTAGCCTGTGGGAAAACACACTGGCCGTTAGTTCTCAGTCCGCAAATACTAGCACCAGCCCAGAAGTAGCACGAGGCTGATACTGGCAGAAATGATATTACAATCAATGTCAGAGGTGGATTGTGTTTCAGCAACACGTGTGATGAATCAACTCATCACACACACTCTAGAACATAACGTATCCAGGACAGAAATGTTTGTGTGTGCATGCACGTTGACGTGGTTGGAGGCATGTAGAGCTAACGCTGACATCCGTGATGAATTAAGTCATTTTGAACAATTTGATTTTGAGAAGTCCCACGGCAGCAGCAACCAGCAGAGTGTGTGTGTGTGTGTGTGTGTGTGTGTGTTTGTTTACTGCCTGTATAGACCTGATCCACTTAATCTTAATCATCATTAGAGGGAGCTCATCTTATTGATGTCTAAGTGAAGCAAAGATTTTTCAGTGAAACCACTGCAACCTTTGCCTCAACTTGAAGTTAACCCTTTTTTGAGGCTGCATCCACTGAAACATGATGCAGCTGAATCAAGGAAAAGAGGTTTTGCAAACGTTTTAACTGTTATGAGTCACGCATAATGTGTTTTTTTAAACGTCTGTGCTGTTCGCTGAATTACATTTTTCAACCTTCAAATCTTGAACCAAGCTGTTCTATAAATAGTAGTCATTTAAATCTGCCTATTATGTGTATTTCTGTGTATGACTAAATGTGCACCAACCTAAACATTTGGACTGGATTTATTTCTTGAGGAGAGGTAGGTGGGATTCTAATATTAATATTAATTTAATATTACCTGCCTACACAGTATGTATGTAGTTTTCGCTCCCTCCTTCTACAGTTATTTTTGTAAATAATGAATTAATTACTTTTATTTTAATGTATTTTGAGCTATACGTACGTAGGTTGATTGAATTTTCCCTGAGGGTTTAATAAGTTCATCTCATCATCATCTCATTTTCACTTCCTCCCCAGTAGTAATTACCTCCACAGTAACCTTCAGTCTTTCAGTAAACTCACTGCTCCTCCTGTGACTTTAATTCCCATCTTGGGCAACGTTGTTATATTTAAATTGAATTCCTGAGGGTTTTTTTTGCAGTGAGATCTTTGCTTCTCTTGTTCTTTGTCAGCTCAGTGTGGAATTACATTTCTGTGTGAAATGACATTTGTGCGACATAACAGGAATATATGTCATGAAATGTAACGTGAATACTTTAATACTACTATTTTAATTACTTTAATAAGTTACTTGACTATTATTATTTACTGGGATAGTATACTTGGATTGTAAAGGTCATATGAAAGTGGATTTAAATAATAATAGTTTCTAAGACTGTGATACTATAGGAATCATTATCATTATTTTTGACTTTCTTAGAAACTGAATGACTGTTGAACTGAACATCTAAGTCAAAGTAATAAGTGCCTAAAAATGAATGAATGAATGAATGAATGAATGAATGAAT
>JAPQRN010000022.1:24218098-24241351 GCA_037367275.1 Coranthus polyacanthus | reverse complement strand
GCATTGAGTGGTCCAACATGCCATCGATCGTTCACCCTTTTTTTCCCCATCCCCTCTGCAATCGCGAATAGTAACAACAAATCTTCCTCCTCCTCCGCTTCAAACATGCTATTCTCCTCCTCCTTCTCCATCAACTCAAAAACTGCCATATCTACAGTTGTCACCGTGTTGTTGCTGTATCAGATTCCCATACATGACGTGTGCTGCAGAGGTAGGAGTTCTGCACTTGAGTTTCTCGTGAAGTATGTCCTGGCCAGAGCTAACTTTGTTCTTATCCTTGCCACCTCGAGAAAACGAACAAATTTCACTGTTCTTGCGGAGCACGTACAGGCCTTTTGGCTTACACTCCCATCCGACAAGACTGTGCTCCCTTCATCATCACACTGCCAGCGTCTCTGAAATCCACTGTCCTTTTGTTTCCCTCTCAACTTTTCCCCCTTTTTCCTTCCTTCCTTCAGTCAGGCTTATGTAAAATCCCCTTACCACGTTTCCACCCCCCCCCCCCAAAAAAAAAAGAAAAAGAGAAATCCCTGCCAGAGAAGTAAAATGACCAAACAATATACAGGAAAGTGAGACGAGGACAAGACAGGCCCCGCGGTGGCAGCCGGCCTAACAAACTGTCTCACCACAGCCTCAATCTTGTCCATTGATTTGCTGACAGGAGATCTTTAGCCCTGAGTAAAAACAATCCATTCTGGCCACCACTTTCTGTCAGCACCATGCATTTTGAAATACCTTATTAAACATTTATGACTGGGCAAGAGTTATTACAACCACAATTCTATTAATCTAATTCATCACTTATACATCACTGGTTTGTCCATTTGGCTTTGCTGTCACATTAACATCACAGACTTTCATTGTCCACAGTAAAAAAAAAAAAAAATGCAAAAAAAAAAAATCATATTTATAGGATCAGTAGGATCTCACATATTCGAACTAGACATGTAATATTTGGTAACAGATTATTCAACAGACAGCTGAAGTGCTATGCAACGCATTAAGGATTTAAATGGTGGGTCAAATTATGGAATGAAAGGCACTTTAGAGGTGGCATTCATCTCCACAGAAAAAGAGGATTTGATAAAACTTGTGAAAGCAAACATTTCCTCAGTGCATATGAGTTTTGAGTTCAAGTGAAGTCATCCTATCGAACACCGCAATGTAAGCGAGTTGTAAACCGGTGGGCCTATTAACCTGCTCTAAAAACGTATTTGGATGACATGTTAATCCATGTCTAAATAAGCATATTTGTCTACAGATTTGACATTTTAAAGCTTTCCTGTCTGCTTCGAAGGGTCAGGGTTAGGCTCCATCTGGCAGTAGGAGTAAACCGAAGAAGTTGCAAGCATCCAAAACTATTGACATCTTTAAAATGCACATGAATGTTGGAAAACCTGGCTGATGTTGCCTTCTGTGTAAGAAAAGGGGATAAAAGAGGGAAATATCTCATGTGGCTGAGTCCAGCTGTCTCTGGAACGCTGCTCACTTCTGACTCTTGCCGTTTGACGTTTCAAGTTTGTCTGAATTTCACAGCAGCATCCGTACCACAAAACTGAATTTATTTTGGGGCAATCCCTAGAAAAATAAATTATTTGGACGCAAATGAGTGGATTCTTGTACATAAAAATCTGTGACGCTTCATCAGCCTTCTAACTTTGTTGAGCCTTGGAAAACAAAAGCCCCTTTTCAGACTTGTTTCTATCACTCATTAAGATGTGTCTGTAAATCTGTAATTCAAATTCTCTCCCCTTTTCGCTGCACAGCAGGCAGCCTCCACACCTCACCCCCTCCCTCCAGGCATCACATTTGCTTTGTGCTGTTGCAATAACACTGCAAAAACTTAGAGTAGGTTGAATTAATACTTAGTCAGAAAATGAATACCACATTTACTAGACCAGACTAAAGCTTGTTTGAACAAGTATTAAGTTGAATATTTAAATCATTTCTTGAGTAAACGGTAGATAAACAATAAAAGAATGAGGAAATGGATGTATTTTATTCTTTTAAAGTCACTGGTTTCAGTCATTTTTAAATTTCCATCTGATTAAATTAAGTTTAATGATACTTGATGATTAAATCAGGTGCTGAGTCGGTAACAGGTCAAAATCTAACAAGTTAGAAGCCATATTGTTTTAAAATTAAACCTGCTAACTAAAATCACCAGCCTTTCATTATGGGAAATAATGACAACTGGTGTTAGTCACCAACACAGTCCTGGTTTCTCTGACCTGCAAACTAACAGTCAGGTTGTCAGCAGGAGTAAACAGTATAACAGGTGGATATAGAAACATTACAAGATGATTTTCAGTCTATAAATCCCACGAGAACGTCACTATTAATTCACTGTTTTGTATAAAATACAGCAGCAGGTTAGAGAAGTAGAGCAGCTGATGAGGAAACAGACTGAACATCATCAGGATTTCAGATGAGCTCCTAATTACAAATGATAGAATTATAAAGCGGCATCATCGTTACAGTTAGTCTTAGGATGTTCAGCTGATACAACCACTGAAAATCAAAGTATTTGGTATTGAGTTATTTTGAAAAAAATATCTTCCAACAGAACAACGTAGTTTAATAAGATCCCTCACATATTTCAAATTGCCTCAAAAATAAATGAGTCAGTATTAACCATATATTAATATATAGATCTATTATATGTGTCTTATCCAATGCATACTCAGAGCATCATTTTATTACACATAGGAAACTGGGAAACCGTGTGTAGATGCTGTAAAGGTTGAAAGAGAAGCAGCTGGATCTTGAGAGCTTCAGGTGCAAGAATAGTATGATACATAATAAAACGTAATACTTAATGAACGACCTGTTTTTCTAAAGTGAACTAGAAGCATCTTTGGCCTTCGCATTTACACTGAGGCAGCGATCAAATAACCTATAATTGCAAAGGAACTAAACCTGTCGACTGCATTGATTACACAGGTTTCTGTCGTTTGACATGTTCATTAAAAGTGCTGTATAAACATAGGGATGCCGGGCTAAGGACCGATTTTATAGGAACAACGGGAAAAACAGAGACGTCCAACAGAGAATAGAACAGAAAACCAGATGAAAAACAGCCGTTTTTGCAAACCAGTGACATCAGGTCGAATGCAAATTGGTGGTCATCACTGTCGTCTTAATGGAACACCTACACATGTAATGAGAGCAGCATGTTGCCCTTTAGAAGGAAGAATTGCACGGAAACTTCTAATGAACCTTCACGGCCATGTGATCGTTACGTCTTCAGTACAGACTCATAAGGTCAACAATAAATAATTCAAACAACAATAAGACCAGTAATGAATTTACATCTGTTCACGTTGCTTCATTATTTCCACTCTTTTCCCTCATTTCCGATAGTATCGTAACTACATTTACATCCACAAAATATTCTAGTTTTGCAGTTATTCCTTTATACACCGGTGGACGTGACAAATGAATGACACAAATGTATTCGTATTCGTAATATTTCGCATTAAAACTACTGATGCTATTGATACTGGCAGTGATGCAGGTTTGCGACAGTTGTGTCTTTAAAAGCTGTGAATATTTTTGAATTCAACATCAGCTGGAGCCTGTGTGTCTCCAGTCTGTCTGATCCAGTGTCTCCTGCTCCTTTGAGTCTATGTCCAGTGTCCAGCTAAAAAGACAAACTGGATCTGATTCATGCGACGTTAACGTTACAGAAACTCCTCGCTGTCTTGATATTCTAGTTGTTGGGCGATGTGTGGTCCTCCAGTCCAGTGTCTTTGTAAGTTTTGCGTCCTTTTTCATACACAACAGGGTGGTTGGAAGTCAACAGGTCCATCATTGTTGTTGCCATATGATGTTTCACAAATGATTGGCTGATGCCTTTATTCGCGCTCTGTGAATTGATTGCTTGAAAAAAATGTCTGTGTAAAGACCTTCAAACTACATATTGGAAAAAGATGGAAAAAAATGTTGGCATTAAGGCTAATGAGAGTACAACAGTCTAAGTCTGAGTCTTCTAACAGCTCTACTTTTACCGACCAGAGAAAAACCTTTTAACGTTTCAGGCTAAACAAAGTAGATCTAACCCAAGTGGCCCCTTGCATCTGCTTAATAGATGAAAAGCATTCATTTAATTATGCTGATGACTCTTTGTTTGCTACACAATGCCACGAGAGATTTAATTGGTCACTTACTGCAGAACATAAGTTGACAGACTGCTACGCCGATCTAATGTACACCTGTACTGTTTCAACACTTTTACATTTGCTCTTTTTCTTTGTTTGTATTTATTTATTCAATAATTAAACGTATACAAACACGATTTGTTGCAGTACTGGTTAGGAAATATATTCACTAATTTGTATTCTAACGGAGATGTGTGAAGCAGAAAAAATAAATAAAAAATCGGGAAACGACAAAGGATACATCTTGGCTGCCACTGTCTTTATCCTCCACTTCATTCGTCCAGTTGTCTTCCTTTCACCCAATTAGAGTCAGTTGTGAGATGCTGTCCGTCTGTCAGCCGCCAAAAGCTTTCGAAAAATCCCCCAGGACCGACTCTGTTTGATATGTGTGTGTGTGTGTGTGTGTCCCAGTGTCATCAGCTGCTCTCCGACTTAACTACCTCTCACTCTTTCACAGCGAGAACTCAACATAGCGCTACTACTCCCACGTGTGCACGAATCACAAAGATACACAGCGCGGGAAAGACACACAGCTCAGCTGTCTCTCATTTTTCCACCCACCTCTTGCTCTCCAAGACAAGGAAAGTCGGGTCCAAATATAGTGCACCCTTCATAGCAACCTGCTGTATGACCAGCTTGACAAACACTGTCAGATCACGCTACGGCCCGACAGAAAGTATGCATGCAAAACACTCAAACGTACCTGTATGTGTGAAATGCTTCAAATGTGCAAATAAAAATGTGTAAACTACATGAATAAACAAGCGAACTATAATCTCCCACAGAGCTGCAGAATTAGGGTTAAAAGGGTAAAGCATTCTATTTGTTTTTTATCGAAGATGATATGCATGTGATTTTAAAAAAAGATGCCCCGAGGCAGAGAGCCTGTGCGAGGCGTCAGGTTTGTACAAGGCATCAGGCTGAACTCATCAAGACACCTCCAGCCAGTAGATATCAAGATATGCTAAATAACAAGCACAGAATGAAACTAAAATTATTCCTCATGTTTCCATCAAGAAATGCTGTTGGCGTCAGTGTGTCATTATTTATAGAGGCTTGACAAGCTGCCTGTCACTTCCTCTTTTACCACAGGGACAATGGGATGTTATACAGACAACAACATACTTACAATTATTATGTCGACATGATTAAAATGTAATAATATATTACTGTGGCACGGCACCCACCTCACTTTGCAGTTTTTCTCTAATGCTCCTTTGATAAGCTTAATTTTCATGTATACAAGTAGCGCCTTGCGTTGAATTTCATTTATATTTACTGTATTTCCTCAAATAAAAATTGGAAGTCAATTAAAAGCCGGGTGTCTAATAATAGCCGGAGGCGAGGACGACACAAACTAATAAAACCGATCCTCAAATACAGGCCGGTTTAAAAAATAGTATGGATAAACTTGTGGTGCCTGTCATGTTAAACACAATGTTCACTTCTACAAGTTAAACTGCAATATAATCCAGATTTTCAATACTTTGTTGTTGTAGATCATCATCCGCAGCATTATTGTCCGGTTCCAGTCACTGCAGGTGTGTGTGTCTTACTTTTTCAGCAAAACTGTCATTTGTAGAAACTTACAAGCGCAACAGGAAGACAGTGTTTACACAATAAAAGCTCTGTTAAGCAATGACTGGTTTCTATCCACTGAAATGCTAAAGAGCTTTCGCGCCAATTATGACTGTTTTATTTAAAAAAGGCCTGATTCTAATACAAGCCTCCTTCATCTAAAGGCCTGGTGCCTCCTGCAGCTGAGAGAAATGCAGTATACTGTGAAAATCATTTGACTTAGCAACTGAGCTGAACTCTATCAGCTAATAATCATTGCCTTTTCCACTAACTTCACAACTAACACCACCTGTTAGGGCTGAAGAAAAAATCAAAAATTCCTCAATTCAATTATGGTTACACACAATTCAGAAATGTTATCTTTTTCAGAAACAACATGCACATAAACATCATCCAAAAATGTCATTCGATACGCTGATTCACTTCATCTCCCAGAACCGAGCACCGTATGACAATATGACGTATGGAATTTAAAGGCAGATGGTGGCAGGTGAATTGTATACGGTAGGCACTGCTCACAAAACAAAGGATGTATGAAAGATTAGACAGCAGTGATTGTGCTCTAGGCAGTTAACTGATAGCTAATTTTCCTCGTCTTGTATGGCGTTAGCTGAAGCAGTGAAGACGATGTAACCTGTAGACATAGTGAGAGGGTCAGGAAATCATCCTCAATTTTGTCCAATGTTTGTGAATTTTCACAACAAACGCACCAGACTGAGTGTAGATGTTACTGTGTCCAATGATATTTATCAGATGACGGATTAAAAAAACAAAACGCAGACTTGATGCGCAAAGGCTTTTAATGTTACACCACAAAACATTAAAGATGCCAGCTGTAGAAATATACAGTAAGACAAACCAAGGCTACAATCAAATGTGTTTCATTTTGATGACTACAATTAAGACGACACCAAAAAACTACTGATAAAAGTTTGGTTAAAACTGTTATACGTTCATATCTAGCAAAGGTCCAACTCTGCAACCTATTGGCAAACAATTAAACAAAAACAAACAATGAAAGGTTAAGTTTGTGTTGGAGTCTGTGCTGTTTGTCGATGTTAACTAATTCAAGTAGTTGAGTAAAAAAAGGAATCGTGTTTCTATGTAATCACACAACAGCTCAGTTTTTTGTGTGTCCACGCTGCCACTCACTAGTTGCCTTTCTGCCATTCACTGAGACACCACGTCCACACCTCTACAGTCTATAGGACATTTACTCAGAGTGTGAAATGCAGATAGAGGGGGAGTGTAGAAGAGTTGGTGTTTAGAGTTGAATCTTTCCTTTGCCTTCCTTCGCTGCACATGTCGCACAGCGATTCTGGCTAACTACCAAGCTGAAGGTGAGAAAATTTCCTTGCACAGGTATTTTGAACAGTGTCACAAAAACATTTCTCTCCGTAGAGAGTAGATGCCGTGACGGCTTGACAAAACATCCTGGAAAGCAGCACCGGTTTGTGAACATGCACGCAGGGATATGCTCGGAGAAAGTGAAAGTACATCACTTAGCATTGCTTCCTTCGCTCCTAATCTGACAGGTGTCAGCCAAGAGAAAGAAATAGGAGGGAGACTGAGGAGCGCTCGTGTTTTCCTTCTGTACTCCACACTTCTAGGAGCAGCAATAAAGATGTAGTGAAGCTGTTTGTGTGTCTGTGTGTGTGCCCACCTGCACGCTTTTCTGTCTATCTGTGGCATGTCTGCAGCAATTTCCTGTCAAGTGTTTTGAGTTGAGAGATGAAAGTGAAGGATAGTTCTCTGGCTCCGCTTTTCAGCCCTGCCATCGGTCCTTTGTCTCACTCCCCACCCCTTTTTGACAACATGTCTGAAATAAGGTCTTTCAAAATTGAAAAACAAAATAAAAAAATAAAAAAAAAACACTGAGAAGTGAGAGAAAGGAAGAGAGGGAAGGAGAGAGAAAATATGAGAGGCGGAAAGATGAGACAGACAAGGAAAGAGGAAAACTGATGTGCTCATAAGAGCATGGCAAAAAAGATGCTTCAGGTATTGGTGATGCCATGTCGTTCTGTTTGTCAGTGAAGTGTTCATGGAGAAAGGAGGGATGAATGAGAAAAAATGGAAGGGAAGGTGAAGAATGAGGCAAACAAGGAAAAAGAAGAAGCAAATATGGATGAAGGAGACGAGAACAGAGAAGTGAGATGCGGCAAAAAGTGAAAGAAGGAAAAGCGTGAAGGAATGTGACGAAAGAGGAAGAACATGAAAGGAAGGAGTTTAAGGAGGAGGGGGGGAGATCAGAAGTATCATCAAGACACAAGTGACTTTCAGTAGATCTGTGAAAAGGACAGTGGAGCCATAGAAACTAACAGAGGCTCCTCATGCCACGGCCGATCTCTCCAGGCAAAGAGAAGGTCACGGTGACACATTTCACATTTTAATACTCAAATTTTTTTTTTTCGAGCCGAGACTTTGTAATGGAAAAAAAAATGTCACTTTGTACTGAGGAAATATCAGCTGCAGCTTTCCCTGGAGAGGCCTGATAGGTACTCGCCCCGGGCAATATGTGGCCAGGCCTATGGCTCAGGGCAACGTCAGGAAGAAAAAAATCTGCCACTGAGGTGTCCACCTGACTCTATCCTCCTGCCTTCTTTGTGTCCATGTTTTAAAAAGAAAAGGGGAGCTACTGACTGCTCCCTATAGCGCTAAAAAAACCGAGCCAGTTTTTTAAAACTTCCTCACAAAAGAATCGGACGTCAAATGGCTTTTCACCACAGATGTGGCCGTCACGGGCAGGGACATGCACAGGCATTTTAAGTGGCTCTAATTTGAAAAACGAAAAAAAGGCAGTTCAGGTCTGAACGTCTGATTCATCACGACTCACTTTAAAAGATGCAGTTGCTAACCATTTTCATGGGTGTGACACTGACAGTGGTGTGTGGGGTGTGACAATAAACACGTTTCCATGTAATTGTCAAGCGTATTTGTAAGGAGCTTTAAGAAAAACGAAGCAAATTGTCCATCAACAGGTTTGGCATGAATATCCTAGGTTGCATAGTGTCATCAGAAGGGGGCGCTATAGACTACACTACACATGGCTGTAATAAAGAGAGTAGAAGAAGTAGAGCATTCTGTTGCTGGTTTCCATCTAAAATGGATGTATAAAACTTTTTATTCTCAAATGAGACACATTTTTATTTTAAGTTTTAGACAGTAGAAAACACTGTTCAACATTTAGCCACATCACAGTCTTTAGCTTAACTAAGCAGCTAACACTTTTATTAGAATGTCTTACATTGTAGCAGATGCTTCTCTGTTTTTCTAATCTGTTCATTTCATGTTAAAGAGTATATTTAATTTAATATACATTTAAACACCAGTGTCTTCTTCTACTTGCTCTGTTGCTCGTAACTTTTTTATGTTAAGAGCCATTGTATTTCAGCTAATCCTCAGTGTTTGTCACTGTGGCCACAATAATGTTCATTTTGTTTGTTCACAATGTATTTTTGTAATTTCAAATTAGAAACTAGTTGTATTTTAATTGAATATGTGTTCTAATACCAGTTTATACTTCACATTAAATTAATTTAGTAGGAAATAGTGACTTATTAATCATAATACTTCCCCTGCTGGTTGTCTGAGTTGAGCTCTGTAAAGTTACGCTCCCCTTAGCTTCCTCCATCAGCTCTTTCTTTTGCTGTTGAAGTATCTTCCGCCGTCTATGTGTCACGATGGCTTAGTATAAGGCAATATTACGCAACACGATGCAAACGAGACAGGCTGCACACTGTTCAGAAGAATACGTTTTTATTCACAGGGAAACCAGCTGCTCAGTCATTTCCACAACTTGAAAAGACTCATCCGCAGCTTTCACACAATGTCTACAATGTCACACAACGTGTTTTTTTTTTTCTTTTTTACGGCTCTGGACCATCTCAAGTCTGTGTCCCACGGAGGCAGGCTTATCAAAAAGTAACAAAAGCTTGGATGATGTGACGATTTCATGAGGTCTACCTTCAGTAATTATTATATTTATGCAGCAACATGCAACTACAGCGTGGGTCAGTTTCCACTTACTCCCAAAATGACCTAAATGCATGAAACTTGATAGTGTTAAAAAATACTACATGCTACATAACATGTAGTATTTACAGCACTTAGGCTGTCACAATGTAATGGATAAAGTTTGTTTGAGTACAGGCACAAAAACAACTTGGTTAAAGTTAGGAAAATGGGTCAGGGAAAAAACATACTCTTATGGTTAGCTTTAGGCACAAAAACAATGTGGTTAGGATTAGTAAAGAGGGCTGGGGAAAGGGCAACAATAAGAAAGAGAAAAAGAAACAAAAGTAAACACAGCATTTACCTTCAGTTCGAAACAGGACACAAATACTGGTCTCCTAAAAAGTTTGTTATTCCACCATATCCATCCCCATTCACCTCAATTTAAGGTTCGTCCCTATTTAACAATGTTAAATTGGCTGACCTGGGTCTCTTTTTCTTTCTTCCTTGTGGTCAACAAATAGCCACAAGTGTTACATAAACATGGGTCATTTTAAGGCTTTTCACAGATTGACAGATTGACGTTGGCGTTTCCGTGCTGAGGCACTGGCTGCAAAAAGGGCAAACGGGCTGACGCAACGTAAGCCGAGCCTCGTGCACGATCTGGATCACAGGCCCCAGAGGGTCCGCTGGGCTGTGATGCATGCAGAAAGAAAAGGAACCTAATTGACAAATCCTTTTAAAGGTGAGTAAAGGTGCGCCAGGGAGCAAGTCTACCGTGGTAGATACTAAGATTTTAGAGGCAGAAATCGTTGCACTCACTTCATTAAAAAGTAACTGACTGGGCTTGTGATCACACTTCTCTCCTTTACCGTTGATACAAATGGCTCGTTGGCCGGCGGCTCTTGACATTTTGCTGTCTGATCTTGGTGTGATCACACCTGGCTGAGAGCATGTGGCATTTCACAGGGAGTAATAATTAGGTAGACACAGATTTTTTTTTTTTTTTTCCAGTGTGAGTGTGCTGTGGCATTAAAAAAGGCTAAGGATTTACTCCTTGGCCAGCAGCTCTTCACATTTTACAACCTCCACTCCTGTGATCGTTAAACAATCTCGGCTACGTGTGACATTTCCAAGCAATCAATAATTAGATGTGCCGTGTAATTTTGTTCATTGAGTAGGCGAGTGGTGACATTAAAAAGATACTTTTAGTTTCTTTGTCTAAGGGGACACAAACCTGTTTTGTCAGCCTTTCTTAACCTAGTGACGTTAGTAGTTGCAAAGTCTTTACAGTGTGGATGTTTTAAATACAGACATCACAGGAGACATCGGTGCCCTGGACACTAATAATTCTCGCTGGGTTGCCAACTCGTCTAGTGAGAGACAAACAGGTTTCAGGTTGCAGACAATTAACCTGCTCCAAAAATCGCAGGTAACAAAGTTTAGTCCCGTTCAGCCTGATATACATCCGTTTAGTCCCCTCCACCTCTCTCCGACTGTGTTTTAACGGAGTATGACACAAACAGCCATGTAGCTATGTAGCCCAAGCACATGCACAAAACAGTGTGTCATGTTATAGGTAATATGAAGCATTAATAATGCTTTCATGCCGTGGGTGGATGGATCTGTCAGGCGGCTTTCACCGTTTTTTTTGTTTGTTTTTCATTTTTCAGATGCGAAAGACACAAAAACAAAAAGCACAAGCAGAGTTTAGTCAACCATTAAAATCAGAGGGGTCATGACAACACACACACACACACAGTATCAGCTGACTGACACATCAACAATGTATAACTGTTCCCTGCTGTGTTCATATTCTCTTGTTTAGCACCTGGTGATCACACAAACACAGCGCTGCACCAGTCTCGTATAGTAGCACAGTTCATTTCATTTCCACTGGACGTTCACATCTTGCAGCTTCACTAAAGGGCACTGACCTTTCTGTGTGTTGGTGGTGTAACCGGTAGGAAACACATCTGCATTATCGCAAAGAGAACCAGAAAATGAATGTTAACAGAAAGAGATGCCACATCATCAATGTTCACATTGTTTTCAGCATGGACAAGAACATTTTGGTTGCAAAATGACTCCAGATTTAGCGAAACAATTATCAGCACGATAAATAATTGTAAGCAAATCAACTGCGAGAGAAAGTTCAGAGATAGTATTCATAATTACCATGTCTTAACAGACTGAACTCTGCAATTAGTCCTGGTGATTTCACCGTCCATTCTATGCCCATTATCACAAAGAGAGCCTTTTCTTCCTTCCTTTTTTTTTTTTTTTTAAATCAGTCACGCCTTGTAAAAGAATGCATCATACTTGTCAACGGGATAAAACACACCCTCTTTCCAGAGAATTTTTGTGAATACGGTTCCTGGATAAAGTGGGGGAGATTAGACTTTATTTCCCAAATCCTTCCATGTAGAATTCAACATGTTAAACATATTTTGTGCAGGTAAAGGTTTGTCTGATCTGACCTGGAACACCAGAAAATCTTCATTCATTGTCGATCAAGCATGTGCACCTTAGTCTTATATTCAGTGAACTCAAAAATGCACTTTAAAGTTTTGGCATGTTTAAACCTGTTACTGAATGTTGTTAGGTCAATGGTGCCTGCATTAAGGGAGATCTATTTTCAGTAAAGTGTCTGAGCTGTGACACTCAGCTGGTGTGCTGGTGCGATGCACTGTGTGTGCTGTGGTATGAGCTGATGTGTGCCTGGAGCTTTTCAAAATGAGCTTTATCACACATATTTTCCACGGGCCCGTGCATGTCGGGCCCTGTCCATTGGGCCTTTGTGCTCACATGTTCAGCGGGAAGCATTTGATGGACTGTATGATGGACAAGTCCAACCTATATACAAGCAAGTATGAGGTAAAAGATTTAGGTCAAGATATCAGAAGGCAATGTGGGCAGAAGCAATTGAGCATTTCCTGTGGTTGCTGCAAAGTTTACACTTGCAAGATGGAGCAAGTTGATTTAGTGTCTAAATATTTGCTTACCGGAAAAACCCGTGGGTAATTTTCCACTGGTTATTAAATGCTGTCTCATGAATTTCTGAACATTATGACGTCTTCCTGCAGTGCGCTGCAGCACTGACAAGTTGAGAAGCACCTTTCTGACAGAGATGTTCTGGCTTGTACTCACATCATCACAGTGAGCGCTCTCAGGTCTCGTCTTCCCTGCTTGCTGGCCTGTCTGTGTCTGTCTGCGTCTCTGTCAGCCAGTCTGCCTGTCTTGTGCCAGGCTTAGGCTTGTGTTAGTCAGGGGAGTGGAGGTCGGTGCCGGGCTGTAGAGGTTGGTCTTAAGGCTTTGTCCACACATCACCACAGCTGATTGCTCCTCTGGATGGTTGGGATTCTCAGCTAAGACAGGGATTACTGACCCATGTCGGCTTCCCACCTTTACAGCAGCCACTTCGATGTTCACAGAGTCTGAACACACAGAGACTCCACGGAGAATTGAAAAGAGTCTATGTGTGCACTTTATTTTTCTTGTTTTCAAAGAAGAAAGACAACTTTAATGTCTCTTTTAAAAGACATAAGAAGACTTTTCTATCCAACTATAAGAATAACAAAAAACATGGAGCTAGCTAAAAAAACAAAGAACAATATATACGTACATCATAGACTGTATCTAAGGGCTGGACCGAGATGACACCCATTGGTTTGTGAACTGTCTTTTTGAAGCCAGTTTATGTTTCGGCCGTCGTCATGTCGGCTCTTTGTGTCCAGAAGTGACTATATTCTGACAAAAGGGAGGAACAGGGGGAGGTCAAGGGATGATGGGTGAGCTAATGCTGAACACTACCTTACTGACATGGTAAAATGGCAAAACCTCATCAATTACAGAATCATCACTGAATATGATGAATTCAATAAACAGTGGCTTTGAATGGCCGACTCAGCAGGCGAATGAGCTGTCAATCACACCTGTCAATCAAAGCCAGACTTTTTATTAGCTCTAAAATCTCATTAACAGAGGACTAATTTAAAGATGGACCACCATTAGGCTGGGAACCAGACGCGTCTGCCTGAGAACAAATGTTCCTCATCTCTGGCAGATCAGTCTGGCACTGCTCCCATTTAAACCGATTTCCATGAGCCTTAGACTAGGTAGAGCCAATCACAACCATATATGTGATACGGGGCGGGTCAGATGTGGTCTGGTTTATAACACTTTAAATGTAATATGTTTCACTTTTCATGACTCTTTTACCCTAACCTTTCAAGACATTTGCCGCTTGGTGGGTGTTCATTTTTTGGAGCCTGGATGATGCTAAAAAATTTGCAAAGGAAGTCTTGTGTTTTTTTCTTGTTTGAGCTATACCGCTTCTCTGTGTTTCCCTTAAGTTTCCTACAGTTTGCATTTTATTTCTGGGCTCAATACTGCTTCTGAAATCAAAAATAATACCTCAGCTCAGTGCAGCGCCTTCTACCATTTTAGCCAAAAACTCCTAGTCTTTGAATGAGACATTTAGCACATTGTTGAACCATTATTTTATGTTACAAAGTCCAACAACTCAATAGCTGACATTCCAGTGACCAGTGTACAATCGAGCTGTTTCACTCTACAGCTCAATAGCTAACATTCCAGTCTACAGTGCACAATCAAGCTATCTCATTCTGCGATGAAACAGGCTGAAGTTTCCATTGTGTCAGGGTAGTTATTAGCCCCAGAGACAGACAGAGCCAGCCAAGAGAGGAGTTAGGGCTGTCCGTCAGCCTCTAATGTCTCTACACAACAGCCCAAACCTAAACTGACAGGCACACACCCTACTGACAGCCCACTAACAACACCCTATTGTTTCCTCGCAAATGGCCGGGACACACCTTTCAGTGCCCACAGAGAAAGAGTGTGGCAAGAACAGACACACGGGCAGCCATATAGGCTTCAGTCTAAAGTGTGGTGTAAACTGTGGTTGAAGTGGGTTGAAAGTGAAACAGACAAGCTTAATGTGGAGAAATAACCACATCTGTATTTTTCAAAAAATTAAAAACCCAACGATTCAAGTTAATTCATCACATTGGTCCTGGTTTGCAACATTGCCCAGAGATAAACTGCAAAATAAAATGTTTATAATGTCTTGTTGCACCATCAACTAATTATAGTCCCAGTCTGTGCATTATAACAGCACTTCCCAGCTCTGATATATGTTTAGGTTTAGGCAATAAAAGCACTTTGGTTAGGTTTATGAGAAGGTTGTGGTTTAGTAAGGATTCAGTATGAAAGATTCTTGCACACAGATGGATTTACATGAGGAGCCCACGGTTTATCGGTGTCGGTTAACTCCATTATAACTGTTTCTGTTACCTATGCTCCAGAGTTCTTCAACACCTCTCTCCTGCTCCTCTACAGCTGCAACAGTGTGCAACACTAGCTACCAAGAGAGAAGAAATGCAGTCGGCTCACATCAAAAAAACCAGACTGTTGTTAGCTTAGTAATGGAGTTAGCTAATGTAACAGGGTCAATCGTACAGTAGCAATGTGTGTGTATATAAAATGTATTGTTGTTGTTATAATTACACAAACACTGTGTATCTGTAAGTTTGTTTTATTTGTGTTTGTTTTGGGTCGATACCTGACTGCTTAGGCCTCCGGGTCAGTATGTGGAACCTTGGTTTCACTTTGTACCCCTACGGGCGCATTGAGGTGTAACACTGCCCTTTATAAGTAGCGTTCTCGCGCCAATTCTCTCCCCTTTTGTCACCGATCTCCGTGGGAGAGGTAAGCGACTTTGCAATCCGGGGAAATCTATTTTAATCTGTGCTAATTACATTTTTAAGTTCATTGGCTAGATGAACACGTTATGAGGCGCTTACTTTGCAGTGAAACACATGTCTGTGTCATTTCATTTGTGTAGGGGCATGTTTTGTGGTGACAACTGACCGGAGGATTTTGTGTTTTTACACTGTTTTGTCAGGTATGTTATGTTCTTTTTTTAATTATTCAATGTATGATTTGTGCCGGTTACAGTGTGAGTCCTTTTATATCACATCTTTTATCAGGGTTTCTACCCAACCCTAACCAAGTGTTGTCAGCCCCTAAACTTAACTATAAACATAGTTAAATATCATTATGTTTCATCAGATCATCACACAACTTCCGAGAGACATAGATAAAAAGCACCATGAGCACTTTAAACACTGTAATGCTGATATACAGGTATCTAGAAATGGTGATACAAAATGTATTTTTGGTAAAAGAAACGTGACATCATATGCATCTGTGGTTTGCAGAAACAAACAATGGTAACATTTTATTCTGGTGACTGGTTTGGTAAAAGCTCAGCAGGCCTTGTCAATGTTCAAACTAAAACAAGCCATTGAGCTGCCCTTACAAATCCGAGTTATTCCTTTAGAGCAGAACTGTCCCTGTCCAGCCCGCGTGAGGTCAATGGGAAATCAGGAATCAAATGTAAGTAAGTGTATACTGTGAATGCAATACATCTGCGATGCTTTTATTTTGAAGCCATTTGCTATTGTTTTCAACTGACGAACGTGCGTGGGTGCCGGCGTGCGCACCTTGCCGTAATGTATCGCCGAACTGAAGTTTAAAAGAGGTGAATTAACTTCTAACTCTCAAAGGTGTCAGCTTCTGCTAAAAAGATTGATACAGAATGTAGAGTTTTCAACAAGACTTTTACTAATTCAGTACATCATTGTTTGTGTGATTGGAAAAAGAAACCAACCAAAAAAACACTTACACTTAACACAATATATAATAATGTGTTCAATTGTAAGTCATGTAACACCTACTGTTACCAGTAACAATGAATCAAATCATACCATTTACTGCTTTTTCATAAAGATACTGTATATAATTCATATTGAGCAGGATTGAGTTCGGCCTATTGGAAACAGCCTCAGCTTCTTATGTGGCCCAAGTAAGTAGGTAGGTATACTGAATGTTCAGGCACACCTGCCATGCACCCTTCCCTGTTTCTCTACTACATCTTAATTTCCCTTTACCATGCATATACATACTCTCTTGGCAACAGAGGAGTAACAGCCCTTTCTCCCAGGGTGCTATCCAGTTGATGCCTTCCAAAAATATCTCGTCCCCTAAAGGCACAATTCACTCAAAAGAAGTTTGCTAATGCTTTCCAAAGGAATTTGTTGTCAGGCAGAGTCCAGCACCATGCGCTGTCATTTCATGAGAAGGATGATGAAAGGATAAAAGTGTGGTGGATTATACGAGTCTGTGTCACTGTGTGTGTGTAAATGCTTTGCATTGTATGCAAAGCATGTAGAAATGCGACGTTCGCCATGTTGCATATTCATCAGCTGTCATGTGACAAAATGTGTGTCTGTTACAGGGTATCTGATTCTTTGTCAGTCTGTCATTAACCTCACAGTGTGTTTTAATAGTACCTGATAAATGGTTGGAGGGTATGAGCATATATAATGATGATCACACTGTTTCTATACTTTACAGGCACTGACGAGGCTTGCTTTAAGTACAACTGGAGTTAGTCTAGCTCCGGTTGGTTTGCATTCGAGTCGAAAAGAGGTCGACAGAATTAACACTAGACAACCTATTAAATATCCAGCATTGACTACGATTCTGAAGGAAAGGAGACTTTTCTAAACATCTGGATACAAAATAATCCCATCTGAAAAAGGTTATTAATATGTTTCTCAGTTAGTATCGCATTTACATTTGCTAGCTTGTTTTACCCCAACACAAAATCCTGATAAAACTCGTAAAATAGATAGGAATATTTTTTTATCCAGCTGGTTGAAGGGTCTTTGAGGATTCCTGAAGTGCCTTCAGAATCATAGTTAGATTCCAGACAGGTTGTCCAGTGTTACTTTTCGGGTATCGTTCTCTTGCTGTTACGACTGGAATGTAAGGAGGAACAAACCAGGGCTAACGTTAACCCTACCTTCTGACGAATCTCCTCTTCCATCTTGATGGGGGAGCCGAACTCAGCGACCTGACGGACTCCCTCGCTGGCGTATCCCCCGTACTCCCACAGTACGTAGCCTCTGGAGTGGGACGCGCCAATCAGGGCTGACCAGTGATTGGCTCTTCCTGAAAACCGGAAGGAGGAGACCAAGATGCAAAGGAATTTAGGTTGATTGGAATTAGCTAGTTAATTGTACGGAGCTGGCCGCATGGATTCTTTTGTCACTGAAATTTTCAGGTGGCCAGTCGACATAATGCTTTTACTCATCTACTTCTACCATTGAGAGTATAGTCATATAAAATAGATATGAGATGAGAGCTTGTCAGAGAATTTGTGGATGTGTAAATTGTGACGCCAAGGAGATAAAAATGAATACATTTTGATGCCAAATGCACCTATGCTGTGTTAAATCTGCAAAATTAAGAAAAACATACAGGTAAAAACTACCAGCTGTCCCTAAAAACTGTAAATACTAACATATAAAGCATCATGAAAGTCTTTGAGGTTGACATTTTGACTTGGGGAACCAGCACAAGACATTTTCTTTATCACTGATATTATGGATGCAGTGAACGAAAGAGAGAAACATCACATAGCTGGTCAGCACACATTTTCACAGTGCGAGGATGGATGCCATTCAGACCAGCTGCTTTTTATTCTAAAGACATTGTAGCTGGAGGCAAACCTGGTCAACAGTCACAGTAATGGGGTGAACAGGTTTTGTTACGGTACCAGTGACGTGAAAACCTGACCATGGGCCTTTTTTGCACCTGAAATCCGGTTACGTTTGGTTTCACATTCCAATTTCGAGAGTGCGCATGCCTATGTCCTGTCTTTGTCAAGTATATGTGGTCTGCATACTGGACACTGTTGGTTTATAGAGGTCAACCTACAGTGATTTTTAAAGGCTTATATAATACCAATAGTTTGGAGCAGGGAAAAGCCAATAGTTAATTGGCCAATATCATCCCTGCCCCTCCCTCATTTTAACACTGAAAACACATTATGCATGTCTGAAATGAACTTTTGAAATTAATGTTTCTTACTCGAATACTGTCTTCTTAGAAAATGAGTAACTGTTGAAGTGAACATCGATCGAAGTCAAAGTAATAAATACCTAAATAAAAAGTCTGAACCACTGAACATCAAACTCAAAGTAATTAATCCATAAATGTAGAACTGAAGATCAAACTAACTGTAAAAAATGTAGGTGGGAGCAATTTTTACCTTCTGGGCCATTATTTTCCTGCAAAGTCAGTATTTCCAGTTCAACTTTAACCATCATCCAATATCAGAGCCAAGTTTTGCTGATACTGATAGTTAGTATCGTAACTTCCTGTAACTGGTCCAATAGTCTGAACCATTCAGAAAAGTGTTTTCACGCTAGACACAAAGCAAACCGTGGTTCTGTTTGATCGGATCAAATTGAAAAGTTAGAAAGTCCAGACCAAACAAGTTAGGTGTGAAAACACCTCATGTTCGTGTCAGTTGTGTAGAGCAGTCATGCTGGTCAAACCTGGCAAAGAACCTATTAGCCTTGTCAGGATTAATATTCCTCTCCTGAAGTCCGTCCCTGAGTCCGCCACAGCCAGTGATGAGCTTCACACTGTTCCAGACAGTCTTTCTGTTGTTATCCAGACATTTTGTCTCCATTTTCCGTTCGTACTCTCTATTCTCCTGTCGAATAGCCCTTTTAAGATTATTTTATGATCTGTGCAGTTTTAATCCTGGCGTTGTGTCCACCGGCAAATGCTGATTTCTTTCTATTTATAGCAATTTTAGCATCCTTTGTAAGGCATGGGCTGTTTTTAGAAAAAAAACATTTAACTGATTTATTTGGAATTACAGTCTACTCAGAAATGTATAGAGCTTGTGACTTCATCTGATATGCTATCAATATCATTGTGGTCATAAAAATAGTCCAGTCAGAGCAATCAACAATATCCCTTCAACGTTTCACTATCACACTTGTACCTGTTATTAATGTTAGAAAAAAACCCTGAAATGTCTGTTGTCCTCTTGTGACAGATAACAGCTTATTATCTGTCCCACCAAGGTAGGACAAATGTGAGAGTACAATCGTTAAAATCTGTTGATAATAAGATAGTAAGGACGACAGCTCACTGCAGAGTTCTAGGTCGGGATTGCACAGTGTTGCACTACACCTTCTGACATTTCTCATGTCTTAAGAGCATCTCCGTCATCTCTCTGAAACTCACCATATAATGCAGGCATGAATTGCCCACTGAAAGTTGACAATTCAGATCATCTGTCAGAGACCGTTCAGTTGACAGATAAGGGCTTACAAAAATGCACAGAGATAGCATGAGGAATTATAAAAAATATAGGGAAATATAGACGGATTTCTTTAAAAAAAAAAAAAGTCCACACAACGAAATGCACTGGCGGTTAACAAATGACTTTGTTCACTCAGTCGGCGAAGTGGGAGGCGAGCCACAAGCAGGCTCTCACAGTACTCCTGTCAAATGCTAATGCAGGTGTCCTAAGGCAAGCTCAGAGAGGATATAAAACTCCTGTGGAGCTGAACGCATCTAGAATCTCACAGATGTAATGACACCAGAGTGCCGCACATCTTCACTAAGTTAATTGTTAGTGTATAACAAGTGGACGGAGCCATTGCGATGTCACCCATTTTTAGACTGCCATTTTGAAACCAGGAGTCTGCGTTTTAGTCGTCGCCATGTGGGCTCTTTGGGGCCGGAAGTGACCATTTTCACATAAAAAGGCAGAGCTGCGGACGTGCGCGGGTGAGCTAATGCTAAATTCTAGCTTCCCGAAATGGTAAAACAGTAAACTTCATTTGACATTTGTATAACAAATTAATTTCGTGATTTGTTAGTGAAACCTATTAAACAGAACTACAGTTGAGCTGTCTCTCAGGAAAAAAAAAAGTTTTATTCAATAAACAGAAGCTCTGAAAGCCCAACTCGGCAGATGGACGAGCTGTCAATCACACATCTGTCAGTCAGAGCCTTCTATTAGCCCTAAAATCTTATTAATAGAGCAATAATTTAAAGATGGACCACCGGAACGCTTACCAGAAGGTCCAAATAAAACAAATGAGACCGGAATGAATGAATTTCTCCTGAAAGAAATGTATTAAGATACTTCTGCTTTGGCTTCACTTTGGAGACGAGGTCCTCAGCGCTTCAGTATGTTACCTGCATGTTGATGCCTCATGATTTCAACTCACTTGGGTAGTCTTTGGGATGCACTTTCTCAGACCAGTTGCCATAGAAGGTGAGTCTGTACTTGGCTGTTCCACAGGCGCAGCACTCCATGGCAGGTGTTTCTGTAGCTTCACCGAACACACGCTCTACAGGGAGACAGGATGTGACCGTGACAACACACACAGAACACTCGTACGTCAAGATTTACAGGCAGGGGTAAAAAAGGGAGCACAAGTTAATAAAATATAGAAAACACAACTGAGTTCAAGAACTAATAGATGAACAGAGATCAGCAAGTGTGTGAGGTTTGACAAAAGTGCACACCTGCATAAATTACCAGTTCAGTGACTACAATTTGGAACCAGTGAGAATGTCACAAATTACATCCCTGGAATAAACTGGTATTTAAATGACACATTAGCCTTGACGCAGACTCATAAATATTCAAATATTGCCCTCAACCAATGTTTTGCAAAGATAGGTCAAGGGGAGTACTTGAATATTTATGAGTCACCAAATTATTCGGAAGAAATCCTCACTTGACATCTAAGTTATAGCAGAATGAGTCAAACTTTGAAGGCACCCAACTTATGTCAGCAGATTTAAACGGGGGGGCTTGATTGGCTTGTATAATAGCCTAGGAAATTAGGTTTATGTGAGTAGACGAGGAATTTCTGAAAGTAAAACTGCCCCGACAATGAGCTTCAAAAACAATTTATTACTGTATATATATGCACACATTTTTATTGTACAATAAAGGTGTGCATCAAAGCAAGGAGGGTCGCCTCTGCCCCATATGAGTTTAGTGTTTATATGGCTTTCCAAATGTGTGTGGTGTGGAATTTGTCTTTGTGATAAAATCACCGGTAGCATAAAGGCTTTAGCAGCTCTGCGGTGGAAAATCCCCTGCTGCCTCTTATAGGCTTCATATTTTTTAAACATATTATAAAAAGTCTGGGAGCTATTCAACTCTAAAAGGGGAGGGAAAAAAAAAAAACAACAGATGGAACAAGAGATAATGGCACCATGATGAGCGGTCATGGATGAAAAGATGAGCAGCCAACGAGGGAGAAAAAAAAAAAGATGACGGGCGGCTGTCATTACCTCTCTCACAGAGGCGAACGGTGAGAGAGCCTTCATCCTGGAAATAGATGATTCTCTTCTGGACAATACTGGCCCTGGAGAGGCAGAGAAAAATGGAAAGGATGAGAAAGATGAAGACAATATTCGAGGAAGGATAGAGAGAGAATGCTAGAATAACAGTAACACAGGGGCAAAGAGGGCATTAGATGGAGAATGCAGCAGTGTTTCTTTTCCAGTATCACATCCATGCAGCAACAGGGGAAGGTAATGGCTTCCCAGAGATTTGATAATGGACACGGAATACACACAAACAGCAGTATATTATCCAAACCTCACGGCACAATCACGGAAGCAGTATGAAATGTAACAGAGCAATAATGCCCACGGACATGAAGAAGATAGAGGGCTGCATAGTTGGAATTACCCTCGGAAACAGCAATAGAGATCTTCACACAAACTGTGGACAGAGTGGATTTTTAACTTACGATGTAATATTGTCTGAGAATGAAACTGTCCCTTTGGAAATAGGTTGCTTTACCAATGGCATTTAGGATCTTCTTCAATAAAAATGAAAGCCATTTCTCATATAGCACACAATAGATCTGTAAAGCTTTATGGGAGACAGAAGTCCTGAGGTGAGAAGTGTAAAAAAAATTGTCAGGAGAACAGAAAAGTTCTATACTTGCAATGCTTTTACATTAGGTTTGCAATTATTTGACATTCCATGGCAACAGAGTTACGTAACCTCCCAAAGCTTTTCCATTTCCTCACAATAGTTGTGTGAGTTTGCACCTACTGTACATTTTTCTCAGAGTCTCTTTTCACACTCTGCTGTCTCCAACTAATGAGACAAGGGACAATTCAGTCATTCATTCTTCTTTATCATTTCTTTCATACTCTGTTTGCTTTGTATGCAGTTGTTCTATCAATACCATATCAAAACCTAACAAAAAATATTGTTTTCAACTTCAAGGTTGGTCTTGGCTATTTGAACTATTTGACTGTGAACTGTGGAATTTCACAGAAACGTATACTGACAGAGCATCAATAAATGTTAGTCAAGCAAGGGAATGGCACACAATGAACGCAAAGATGAATGCTATTGTTTTACATTGACCACAAGACATACTGCCAGACATACAGGCTGACATAGTGACAGCATGTCATGAAACAAGGATCAACTTGTGTGAATCTGACGGAGTACAGTATGTATGAAGACGACCTGATGAACAGTACCAAGAAAAGTGTCATCGTAACTTAACTAAACCCCTAACCCTGATATTTTCCTAACCCTAACCCAGTGGTTCTTAACCTGGGTTCGATCGAACCCTAGGGGTTCGGTGAGTCAGTCTCAGGGGTTCGGCGGAGGTCAAGA
>JAPQRN010000022.1:24197260-24217998 GCA_037367275.1 Coranthus polyacanthus | reverse complement strand
TTCTATTCTATTCTATTCTATTCTATTCTATTCTATTCTGTTCTGTTTTTTCACCCCCTTCTCTAAACCCCGAACAGTGACATTTACATGTACAAAATATTCTGGTCTTGGCCTTATTCCGAAAAAGGGATTCACATGGCTAATTCCTGTTCTCATCCAGCTGTACATACCCTGATTAAACAAAGTTTTTGTTTTTTTCAGAGTTTCAAAGTACTCTTTCATTCCTTCAAATGCCTTCTTTTCCATATTTGTGCATTTCCAAAAACTTGTTGATATCCTTTTTCATAGTGTTTACGATCAGAAATGAGGATCTTTGTCTCTACTCCCGCTCAGCGTAAACAGCATCACACCCTGTGGTAAAACCTTCAAATGAGATATTCCAAATGCCCTGTATACATGTCCAAAGAATCCTCACATAACCGGAATAACTTCGGCATATCCCACATGTCCTGTTTGAAAATGCTCCATTGGAAAAAAGGCCTAATTCAAAATATCTAAACGGGATATGCTGTTTACATTGCACCTGTAAAATTCAGGATATTGTCATATTCAGTATAATAGTGGAATATTAGCGTGCATGTAAACATACTCACTGTCCGTTTGACTCTCTCCCTGTTTAGACCTCATATCGAAGAGAGGGCAGTTACCACCACCAGGTATTCACTGAGACACTGGTTGGGTGGATTACTGAGTGACTGACTGAACAGACGAATGAATGAATGAATGAATGAATAGAGAGTAACTGCTTTGCTAGAGCGACTGACAGGGTTGAACTTGTGCACTGCCTTGTCGGCTGCTTATTGCTGTTTGTGCTGCCTGCCATTGTTGCTGGGTAAATTTTTGCATGTGACTCCTGTGCTGTGGACATGACTTATTTCACCATCCTCATTGGCTATGGGAGATCAATAAGAGGATGGAGGAGGGGAAGTGAGGAGAGGCAAAAAAAAATGTAATAGGGGTGTAAAATTCACAAGCACGTTCCTTAAGATTTAAATTGTTTTCGTTTGAGTCAATGAGCTGAATTAACAAGGAAGGACTGCCTCATAAAAACCATTAAATGAGCTCAATTCTGCCGTCCTGAAGAAGCCATTTCTAACCGGTGCTCATAAATATGAACAGAGGAAAAGAAGCTCAACACCTGCGAACCAAAGCAATCTATTTTTATTTTGTACCATCCATAAAAAGTGACTCAAGCTTGTGTCATCAACCTAGACCGCAAGTTCATTTCCTTCTCAAGCCAGTCATTTTCATCCTCCTTGTCACTTGCATCCTACAGCGGCCCAGCAGGAACCCTACACAGACCCCCAACCCACTTCTTTTTTCATATGAGGCTCTCCACTGGATTACGCTCGCTATATTATCATGGCTAGACCCCAAGCAGAGCAGCCGTGGCCACAGAAGACAAATACGAAATTGCCAAAAGCATTTAACTTCCAAATGCAGTCGGAGGACCATGTACAGACACTCCCTGTGGTTTTTGGAGGCTGCCAGCTGATTAGCAGGTTATTTTGGTCCAGATTTTATCCCATGAGAGGTAAAGTGATGCAAGGCCGGATGGAAGGAGGGATGGATCGGTAGGAGGGCTAATTTTTGGTGGTAGTGCAACTGGTGTACCACTATAGCTATAGCATAGCAGGATATGAACAGGGCTGAAGATAGAAAAATTCATATTATTCTATTCTATTATCACAGTCTTTACAGTAATATTTTTTTTTGTCATTGGGGCTCGTTGTGTTCTTCCACATGATGCATATACAGGCAGGAAATTTGGATGAAGGCAACAAAAATAAACATGCTGACACAGAACGGGGTGAACTGTTCCAAATAAAGAAGAAAATAATCAACTGTGATGAAGTACAATATGCTTATTTTAAACCTTTTCTAAATTGAATTTACAGAACAATTACTGTATGATGATACATCCTGTTACTGTGATATAAAATTATATATACCATGATATTAGATTTTGGCCATAACCCTTAATATACCATATGGGCCATTCTCCTGAACTGGTGCAAGCTGTTGTCTCACAACCGAAAAAATCTCTTTTCAAAAGCATTAAAGAGTGCAAATCTTAGATGTTTACTAAGATACTTATCTATTGAAACCCAAAGTGATATTTTAGATACCAGTAAGCTTCAGTTTATTTTATCATTTATTTAGCCAGGAAGGTCCCATTGAGATACAAGATCTCTTCTTCCAGGAACATCTGGTCAAAATCGTCATTTATTGGGTATTTGAGAATGGTTGTAACGAACCCTGAGACTTCATAAGATTTCAACTTATGAAAATAACACTGAAACTACTTTTCAACTTAGACACAAAACTTTTGTTTTTAACCTTTTAACATGCACCCATTTCATAAAATCCTAAGTGGAACTTCCATAGAACTTTTGAAAGTGCTTGTTTCTCTGTTCAGCATAAAACACAACCTAAACCACATCAGTTCAGACAAGACTCAAACATAAGCCTAACCTTAACCCCAGTCCTAGTCCAGTGAATGAGTCGCTGGGGCATGTGACAACAACATCTTTCTGATATTTTTAGAAGTAAAGTTCAAAAATACATCTATTTTATATTTTCTTTGTGAATCTTGAATCTTTATGTTAAAACATGTCCCGCATTTCATGTCACTACCAAATAAGTTTTAGTCCATGGGCTGAGATCTATCTTGTCACTACTCACCATGCGGCCTTGAGGGACAGGGACGAAGGTTTCACTTTGTGACCTGAAAAATGCTAAAGGATCATTTTATAAATATTACTTTTACTGCTATCTCAAATATTGTTTTATGTTGCAATAGCTAGTAGAAGCATTTAAGTAAACATCCCTGCTTTGATTGTATCTTCTTTCACTACTCAGTTAGCTTTGCAATATCTGAGCTGCAAGCTTTTGTTTGCTTTCCAAATCATTTGTAAACATTTACTGTAGCTTATGTTGTCTTATACGATATCAAATATCACATCAAATATTAAATAGTCCCGAAATACGAGCATTCGCAAGCGGTGCCGTGAGGCTACAATCGTTGCTCTTTCCCATCCTCGCTGGTATTTACCCTTTTCCATTCCAAAGCAGTGGCATGCATGAATAAATGAGATAAATATTTCACACAGGGATTCGGTTTGTGGCAATGTGGCACCACCAGGACTTCTAGTTGATTGAGCTCTAGATTGAACGTCCACCTCAGTGGCTTTTTGATGGGTGTGCGTTCTGTTAAAGTTGTCTGAATACTAACCAGACCTAAGGAGAATATTAGACTCCATCAAGTTGATCTGCTGGGTGTATTTGTGTATGTGTGACATCCTTCCAGCCTACTTAGCCATCAGTCAGCACACAGGATGAGCTAAAGCTGCAAATCAATACTGTGGTTTATGTTATTTGTGCATGTGTGTTTAAGCATTAAACAGCGATTCTGCAGAGTGCGTCTCACTTCATCAGCTCCGCATGTTGGCTGTGTGGCTGGAACATTCCTCAAAATGGCTTTTACTCCCTCTGTGCATTCTTATATAGGCGTGAACACCTCCGAAAGCCGCCTTCCTTGTGGAGTACAACAGAGGTGGAATCAGCAAAAGCAGAAGTAATCCATTTTTCATTTGTTAGGTGTTCAATGGAAGTGCATTGCTGTGGCTGCCATTTAAAGGACTTAAAGCATTTTGCATTTTGCTGCATCATGCCTCCACCTGCCCCGGGAGAGGTTTATTTAACTGATGCAGCACCCCTAGTCTACCCCTGCTGTGTGTCTTATTTCACAGCTCGAATGTACCAATTCTTTGGGACATTTTTTAGCTCGCAGTTCTCCGGAGCACTTCCACCATCAGCCTTACTAGAGTTGAATTTAAATCAATATGGCCGCTGGGGGAATAGAGCATATCTCGTCCATCTGCTGTACCTCATCAAGCTGCTGTTGGCTGTTGCTCTGAGTTAAAATTAGACAGGAGAAGAAGCTTCTGTCTGATAGGGCAACCAAGGAAAATAAGTGGATAATGTTGTGGTGCAGCGAGGTCACACTCGCAGTCACTTCACATGACATCTTTAAGTAAACAAAATGTTCTCCTCTGCGTCCCTCTCAGTCTGCGTCGCTGTCTTTCTTTCTCTCCTGCTCTTTTCGCTGCTCAAAAACGATGCGAGCAAAACAGCCATTCATCTCTGACAGACTGATGAGAGTCTCGCGCCGTACCATAAGCCCTGACCGCAGACGAAGTCTTCATTAAACTGAGCTGCCCGTGCAAGATGAAAGATGGCCATTTGTTAAGTCAACACGCTGTCAGTGGACATAGGAGGAGAGGGAGAGATGGTGGTGGAGATAAGGAGGAAAAGAGAAGGAGGATCTGAAAGAAAGCAGAGGCAATTAGGAAAGAAGGATACGTGAGTGGGAACAGAAGGGACAGAAAGAGAAAGACCTTGAGGCTGCGTTATAAAAGAGGATGATCGTGAAATGTCACATGCACTTTTCAAGGTTAAACCCTTTGGCCCTGTCATTTCTGAGAATCCATACTATCTCCATGTATGACAGCCATGACCCGTCAGCCACTGACTGATGCTGAGGTACACGTAACCACGTTATGTAATTAAATTACAAAATAAATTCAAATATAATCTGTTACAGTTACTGAAAAGAAAATCTGTGATTATATTACATTACACATGAATGTTGTTGTAACTGTGACAAATACCCAAATCAGATTTACAGTAGGCGCAGGTTTTTCCCACTCAGTTGCTCGTAGTTGTGGTTCAGATGATGTGACATGAATGCGGCATCAGCCTGAGCAGCCTCCCCGTGCAGTGTCTTAAACACAAAAAGCCAATGGAAACTCTAAACCTGTCCTTTCTCAGGCTCGCTGCAGAGGCTGACAGACCAGCCCCAGGTATGAAACTGAACCAAAAAAAAACACAAAATTAACACTATAGGCAAATTATTTAAACAGCATTTGCATAGCAATGATTCTGTCCCAGGCTTTTTGTTCTATATATGCTGTTGATCACTGTAACTGTGATCACTAAAAGCAGTTTCCACTGTTTGCTCTTTGGTTTTGTCCTAATTCTCTCTGGTTAACACGCCTTTTGAGGGGTTGAGGGGTCACAGAGATGGTCTACCAAATAGACTACTGAGTTTCTGAGACATCTAAGACAAAATCTGAGACATTTTTTAGATGAAGTTTATTATTATTTTATAGTGTAAAGTTTTATATACATGAAAGTATTTAATGATTTGATTTGATTTATCCATCAAGTATGTTATTGTGATTGTATTTAACATTTGCAAATCGAATCTAATCAAGCTTTTAATTTATGTTTTAGGACTTTTAAGCTTTATTGCCCTGTTTAAAAAGTTACATACAATACATGTGAAAGGTAACCTTCCCAACACTGTGCCTCTGTAACCTTCAATGTGCAGTTCATACCAGGTTGTTGCTCTCAGTTCACCACATGTAATGTTTGCTCCTCAGTAATCCATAGACACAATGCCTATTGTTGGTGGGATATATTTAGTACCAGCACATTTAATTCTCCGTGTCCCTCCTCCCTCGCCTCCTGCCCTCTCTCCATCCCTCATAAACACGCACGCACACAGCCAACCTGTGATCAGAGTGAGGCCATAGGCAAATGAACGTTTGCACTTTCCATACATCTTTCACACGCAGAGTCACAACTGTCACCATACATCACTTCAGCTGGTAGCAGATGCATGCAGACACACACTCGATTTATATCTTTATGGTGTGAGAGCCTGTCCCTTCTCTCTCCCCTCTTAATGTGCGTGTAGTCTATATGAGCACGTATCCGTTTCCCCAACACTCATCCACGGCGGCAGCCACGTGTGTTGGGGCTAGCTGATGGCAACAGCGGTGTGTATGACTGATGAATTATTAACAACCTCGTCAGCCGCATGCCCATGCCGCCTAACCTCACATGCACTCAGAATTTAGCATGCATCATCAAATGCATTAGGCGTCCCATTTTAGAGCAGCTCAAAATAGAAAGGGGGAGGCAAAAATCAGGGTTTCGTCTGCTTTGTTGTGTAACCTAAAAAGGGGCTTTCTCTCCTTTTTTTTCTCTGCCTTCAAAATTGAAAGGCATTTAGCTATACAAAGAACGTGTCCAGGCCTTGGAGGCTTTAGCAAAACGCGTCCTTTGCTTCCTTTTAATGCTCTGTCTTTATGCCAAAACCCCTGACTTCAAAGATGCTGTTAAGCTTTATTATTTATTTTTTCAATTTTTTCATTTTGCCAGCCGTGGTGTTTGGAGATAAAAAAAAAAAAAAAAATACTGGTTCAGAGAGAGAGGTCCATCCAATTACCTTTATCAGTAATGGAGTCATGTTAGCTGCAAGCAACTCTGGCATTCATTTAGCAGTGTGGGACTGTCCAGTGGCTGTCAATAGGCTTTAAGATCTTAAAGGGAGGGTTAGTTCAGATTTTTTAAAGTGGCATCGTATGAGGTACTTATTCATAGTCAGTATATTACCTACAGTAGGTGGTGGTCAGCACAGCCCCAGGTTGGAGAAGCAGACAGGAGTACAGGGCACAGAAGCAAAGCAATGTGCTGCTGATATCAGTTTAAGTGTACACTATATTTAGATTATTTTCACCACTGTACCTTGCCATTTGAGAACCTTTTCAGATGGGACTGAAGTTGTTATATCTATTTATGCTTTCTTCAAAGCACCAGACTCCTTTGAGGAAAAGAGTAGTTTTTAACCTCGTGTGTTAATATGTGTCAATACTAAAGCTTTAAAACGCTGAAGTCTCACAATAACACAAACAAAATGAAAAAAATGCATCCAAGCAGGACGCAAACCCTGTGCACAGACACTTATAATGCCTTTTTAGATCAGTTGCCGTCTTCTACTCATGGTACTGCACCGAGAACAGCCTTCTGTCAAAACGTTCTTTTGAAATGACAGTTTGATAGTTTGTCTCCTCCACGGACCCCTGCAGCACTGATTTCATGTCCACAATGAAGCTCTGATTTTTCGTCTTCTTTGGATTAGGAAGACGAGATGCTGCTTTTTTTAATTATGTTTTTTTTTTTTTACATAAATTGTTCTTGGTTCTAGATCAACAAAATGTCTGGAAACAGTTTTCTTCGCTGAGAGACAGTTGAGACAAAAAGCTTAAAGTACAAGTTTGTTTATTTCAGTTTGATGGTTTCTTATCTTTACAGTCACAGATGAAGTTTTATTTACTTGTACTTAGAATTACACCATGCTCCCAGATCAGAGAATTTGTTTTAAATGAATGCATAAAAGTATGTCCAACCTTAGGCAACTTCGATTCTTATTAAAAGGAGCATTTTAAGAGGAAATTGTAATTTGGCATTTACTCAAATGCCTGTGAATGTCCCTGTGGTTGACTGCTTTGCTTGTTCAGATAATCTTTTGACTCCATCTATTGCCAACATTAGCTTCACCTTGTTATATCTTGCTATACGTGGTGTGAGTGCTGTATATTTGGCTGCTTTATTCCTCATTGCTCATAATTGTTGGTTATAAATTACAGTATTTCCTTCTCTCATCATCAGCCTATAATGATGGAAAACTGTAAAGTGCAATATTACTAAGTGATGTGTTGCCTCTTTGCTGTCTTTGCATGTGCTTTATATCCAGAAACTGAAGTTTGTTTTAATGCAGTATCTTTGGAGGTGTTTTAGAAAATCATTCAGTTCCTGAAAGGACTGTAAAGTCATGGAATACAGTGAGTACATTCTCACCCTGTGTGTTTGTTAAATTTTTTTCCCCCTCCAGCCGGTCCAAGGCTTTGACTACGCCAAGAAGCACATGGGTCGAACAGGTGACGAGGCCATCTCTGTTACCAAGGAGACGCTGGTGTTGGGGCTGCCTGTAAGAGACGCTCCAATGTCAATGTCTTTGGACAAGAAAGTCCATCAGGATGGAACTGCCAGCAAGAGGCCTCCATCTGCTGACATACACAAAGGAGGGTAAGACACTCACTGACTCATTTGTTTGCTTTCATATTCCCTTTCATAGGTCCTTGTTTGCTTGTTATGGATCAGTCTGTCATATATTACATAAGATGAAACATGTAAGTGCAGAGTTCGATCCGTACTGATCCCTTTAAATCTTGCGTAACTTTCTGGGTTAAAAAGGTTCAAATCTGCATTATTCATCTGCATTATTCACTGATTTGCTGGTTTACATAATTAATTGTTATATATTTTTTTATCTTTCCTTGTATTTTATAGTTTTATTGTTTTGTATTGTTATTTACTGTTTTTTATCATTTTCCACACTAGTTTGGTATGTAATGGCCTTTACAATTTTGGGGCTTTTTTGCTGTGTAAGTGGCTAATGTGCGCTTACGATTACTTACGTGTCAGTGCATACAAAGCAATATCAACATTTATTTGATGTTGTGTTTACATACAATGAACTGAAGTCCAGTATTTACTTTCCTCTGTTTTTGGTTCCTCTGCTGACAAACTGCTGAGGGAAACATCTCTATGGAGCTCATTTTCTACCAAAACCTAACAAACAAAACATGTTTGTGTCAAGATTGTCCCAAACGTCACATGATTTTTTAAAACGCATCCATTCATCTAAACATCCACACATCTTTACTTTACTAAACTACTGTGAATTGGCTTATTATGTATATTTATACTTAGTGTTGTGACATTTTGTAAATAATGAATTAATTACTTTTTTTTATTTTAATGTAACTTTATTTTATGTGAAGCTATTAGTTAATTGAATTTCCCTTTGGGGATTAATAAGGTTCATCTCGTCACATCTCTATAGGAAGGTTTGTCCATCAGTTCATCCTCACATTGGTCCACATTATTTTTAAAGTCAATATTCTCAGCTATTTCAAGTCAGATTGATTTGAAACTTGGTTCATAGATTGTTGTCATTGAGATGCTGCTGATGCAAGGATACTGGATGCACTGTTGATATGGTTCTTACGGTTGTATTTTTTGAACTTGTAAGACATATTGTATTTGTTTTTGAAGCATAATGTATGATGTAGAAATAAGTTGTGTTTTTTTTTCTAGGTACGTTTTGTATTTGCAAAACAACATGCATTAGTTCGTTCTCGCTTGCTTTTGTTTCTTTAAATTTTGGCAGGAAATTGCCTCCATACATCTGGCTTTTAATTACTCTCTCTTGTTCACGAGCTAGTTGCTTACTTGTCTCTCTGCTTTTTAGCTCAGGTGGAAGATGTGTTTAGCCTCTTGGTTTGGTTGCAAATATAATTTATTAGAACAATAAGACTGAAACAAAAATAAACACTAAAAGTTGTGGAAAACATAACAAACAAAGAGCTAAAGGACGCTAAAATGCTTCTTACAGTTAAAAGGGAAATGCGTCGGATCATAATTCTCTTTCACATTATACATACTAATGTAGTTTTGTCCTTAAATCCTACATTTTATGACGTGTGACAAGTTAAAGGAAAAGTATATCTTCAATCCATGTGGTGTAGCTCTGGTTTAGTGCTAAGGGAATCAGACTTCCAGGTTGTGAGTCTGACACAGTAACCACTTCACCACTGCTCCCCAATTAAAGGAAAAACCTGAAAAAATTAGTGGAGAAACCTTAACGGATGCAAACGCACAAAGACACAGCTGCACTGCATGATACAACTGAGTATTTAACATCTAACCGTGCTCTGTGGTACGTACAAAAGTGCTGAGCCGGCCTAAGTTGATTCTGATTTTGTATCAAGATGACAAGAGGAAAAGATCTGAGTGGCTCTGAAAGACAGTTCATTGTAGGAGCAGTTTACATGGCAGGAGCTTCAGTCACGTTAATTGGCTGCTCTTCTGGCTGGTGTTTCAATAGGAACTGTGACCAAAGTGACATGCATTAAGATCTACAGGAAAGACATCAGTAAACGAGGTCGGAAACTGTGGTCGACAGTGCACATTTGATGTGTGTGATGCTCACGCATTAGTGTGAAATGTATGGAAAAACAGACAAGCAGGTCCTCCTCAGATGACTGAGAATGTCAGTGCCGGATATGATTAGACTGTATCAGCTAGAACTGTTCACCAACACCAAATCAAAAACCACTGGTACTGGTCTATAGAGATGTGGTAAAAAGTGATATCATGACATGAGTTATCATTTATTTATTATGTTCTCCACAAGTGAGTGAGTGCATGTGTGGTGTACAACAAGAGAATAATACAGACCTGAATATTGACCTCTACGGTAAGGGGATCTGTTGGCTCTGTTCTGCTCTGTTTTGCTGCCATGGATTTGATCCCTTTAGAGGAAAGAGTCTCTCCAAATCGATACAGAGTCATCCTGAGTGATCACCTTTATCCTATGACGAACTATTTCTGTCCTGATGGGAGTGGTCTCTTCCAGGGTGATAATGTCTCCATCCATAGGGCACGAGGTCTCGCTGAATGGTTTGAGGATCAAAATGATGTGAATCATATACTATGGCCTTCACAGTCACCAGATCTCAACCCAATTGAACACCTATGGCTTTCTTGAGCTGACAGGTTTGACAGCACTCTCACCGTCATCAAAACACCAAATTATTTTTTATTTGAAATAATTTGGTGTTTTGATGATGCTTAACCCCCCCCCATATAAAAAACATATATATAAACATATAAAGATATGTTTTTTTTACAGTGTAACAGCAACTTTGTTTTTAGTACTGTGCGAGATGCAAAACTGGAAAGGCAGCGAGGTGAGAAAGCTTCCTCTGATTTGAGGAGATTCCACTGTCCTATTTTCCGCCTTGTTTGTAACATCGAACATGGCACACACAAAAAAACAAGGCAAAGACATCTACTAGCAATGTGAAAGGAGTCAATTCCCTTGTTTTAGCAGGTTTACCTGGATATTCACACTCACTTTGGCGTAAGACACTTTATGTTGCCTGTATGTTTTAATCAACCAACCAAATCCTTTTGTGCACCTCAAAAAACACTAATGCACTTATTTCAAGACAGACTCCTGACTGAGCATGAATCCTAATCCTTTGCCAACTCTCAAAACAGTGTACTTGGTGGAGGTTTGGCTTGCTGTAGGGTATTAGGTGTTACAGTGTTGTATACAGCTGGGACTGAAGTACACTTTGATTCATTACAAACATGGTTGTTTTTGACAAAGCTTATTTACTTACATCATCACATAACCTGCGTTTCTGCTCAGGCACAGAGTTGAAACGCTGAGCTGATCAGACATACTGTTTCCAGCTGGGAGCTTTGTGAAAGAGAACCACAAAGTTCTGAAGCGGCTGTTTCAGTCAGTGAACAAGCCAGCTACAAAACCCGTAGCTTTTCAGCAGTACAGTATCTGACATCAGTGTTTGTTTGTGCTTCGTAGTGTTAAGCCACAGAGAAGCCAACAGTAAGCAGTGCAGAGTCTGACAGATTGATGTGATCTAAAGATAAGTCCAGTGTTAACAAGGAGCTGTTTGGAGACTGAGGAGAAAATACATATGAATATAGCTTTCAGAACTGCTCTGATCTACTTTGCTTGAGAGAGCATAAAACAGTCCAGTGATGTGACAGTGCTACTTTTTTAGTCACATTAATTGTGAGGTGTTAACAGCTCAGCACCTGTCTGAGCGTCTGACACATACATTCAAGTGGGCCGAGAAAGCTTCCTGTGTGAGGAGACTGTGACTTATAACAGGATATAAATGCAAATGAATTCAACTTTCTTAATGAACCGAATGTAATTTGTAACAGGGGTGATTTGACAGATTTCCGATTTAAATAAACAGAGATTACTGGAGTTTGAAAGGTGAATAAGGCGGTTGGCCCTGAGGATGATGCACATGATTTAATCTGTTCTGACAGATCAGCTGGTCCTGATGGAGGCTCTTTGTGGGCAAACAGGTTGGCTGCAAGACACAACGCATCTCAAACTCACCTCTGCTCATAAATATTGCACTGTGTAGCAGCTGTTATTAGCCATATGACCGACTACAACTGCTGCAGTTGCAACAAAGTAAAGTAGAGTACCAAAAATAACCATCCCAGCAAAAACATAGAGTTTTAGTGACATATGTGGAGATAAAGCCAAACTTTGTGTCGTAGAAAGGATGGAGATTTGACTTTTTCTAATGTGACCTGCATTTACACATATCATATAGGTGTCCATCTAGATTGTTTTATCAGCTTATATGCAACCGTACAGATCCATATTCTTCGGTTAAAGTATGTGTAAAGCAGAAATAATGTTTAGGTTTCAAAATCACGAAAACATGATGTGTCCAGTGAAGGCAGAGAAGCAGACAGGAATACTGGCACAGAGGTTTAGCAATGTTGTCTACTGCTGTAGATGAGGCTGCAGCAAAATGTTTATCTTTTAAGTGTAGGCTATATTCAGAATATTTTCCCTGCCTTTTCCCTGCCTTACTCTGCCCCTTCTGACAATATTGCTCAGTTCAAAACCACCAGACTCCATTGACAAAAATACCTCACAGAACATGGGAGTTGCCACTTGGATCGGATCCCAACTAACTGCCAATTAATCTGTTAAATGTGTTAACAAACAGAACAGAACACAATAACTCAAAGTAGCAGATCAAGGCAGCGGTAGACCAGCGACTCCTGTGTTCTGCAAGGTAAAATGAGTGTTTTTAGGTTCGGGTGATATCTGAGAAAAGAAAGAAGAGAGGGAGACCTGCAGCGCCGTAGGACTGTGGTGACCTACACTGTTTGCAGTTTGAACACAACAAAAAAAACATGACTCACATAGAGTGAACTGTTAGAGTTAGTTAAAACGTGGCTATATACAGAGTTGTACTGAAGAGAAAACGTCATAGGCGGCGACATTAAAAAAAAAATTGAAACAAACAACAAACTGCTGACGCGCAGATGGAATCATCCATTGTCCCAACAGTATCTGGTGACTTTGAAGAGAGCGGTATAATGGTGTCTGACAGCAAGGTAAGGCAGAGAAAAATTCTAAATATAGCATACTCTTAAAATGATATTTACATTTTCTTAGGTAGGTGGTTCAAATAGCTTTTTGTTTCATTCACAGCAGTGGCCTACATTGCTAAGCTTCTGTGTCTACACTCCTGTCTGCGTCTCCAAACTGGAGACACTCTGCATTACTCACTAGCATAACCTAGCCACTATCAAATGGGAGAACCAGTGTTTCTAATGCACTCTCGCTTTTATATCATTACCGCGTTGTGGAAGGGCTAATTGTGGCTCCAAAGTGACATCGAGCCACCAGTTCTGACCTGCCCAAAAAAAAATCACAAACAGAAAACTGATGAAAAACAGTTTAACAATCTAACTTCAGAATTCAGTAATATGTAGTTCTTTAGAAACAAATACCTGAATTTACCTCATGGGAAAGGATAGGAACTGCGAGCTTTTCTTACCAAGCTGTGGGTTTTATGCAGTACACGTTGCACACTAATGAATGTCAGGCCTTTTTCACCCACACATTAAAAGAAAAAAAAAAATATGATAAGAAATGAGTTGGTTTCTTGCTGCCGAAGTCTGCAACACCTGACTGATTTTATGGTCAAATCCAAATGAGGAGTGCAGGCAGTTTTACCTACTTTCTGGTAAAACACTTGAGCAGAGAATGTTTAAGCTACATCATTTTTAAGGATATAAGGTGCCTGTTAGACTTGTACTATTCTTTTTCAGAGTCTGTGCAGTTTTGGAAACATGGCATTATCGGTTACAAACCTTTACACAGACAAACACTGTCAAACAATCATAAAAGCCATGTTCAGACCTGATCTGGTTCTGAGAAAACTTAACGTGGATTAGACTGGTTTACTGATACTACATTGTGCTATGTGTGAGACTACAAAGCTGGAGAGAGGACAGTGCATAGTTATAATAATATAGCAAATATGTTGCTAATCTTAATGTTTTATGTAATTTGTCTGGACTTGGCATTTAATTTAGCATTTAAGTCTTTTTCTGTATATTTTTGGTTGTGTGTGCATCTGAATGCCAGCTGCTCTAATCTCCTTTCTTATTGTCTCCTCTTGTTATGCAAGAGCGATGAATATGATTTGTCTGAGGAATCACATGGTTTTAAATGTACTTACTAAAATGTGCAAAACAGTCCAGTTCCCAGCAGACAGCTTCACAAGAGCTAGGAGTTATAATACAGGGGAAATTTACAGCAGCACAGTGGAAACAAATGTTTTAAACTTTTCCATCCGAACACATTTCTCCACTAAAAACTACACCCACACGCCCGCCCACGTTCAATGGTGACACGTTTCCTTAAGGAATGAGATTCCTCCTCTCACAGAAATGCAAATTCAGACACACACACAACAGAGTGTTGTAGTTACACACCACTACCCAAAAATGAATGGAGGTGGGATTAGTTTTGCTTTGCTTCCCAAGGATGATAAACACATGTATATTTATAACTCTGGCTGCAGCCATGCCAAGGGGAGCCATTCAGTGTAACAATGACTACACTGAAATGCTACAAGGGTTGGGATAGTGTGATGAACCTGCATATAAATACATATAGGGTATCTTATGGAGATACATTTTCAAAGCATGTATCGTAGGTTATTCTACCACCCGGGTGTACACTAATTAGAAAATGAGGCACTGTTTTATCCTCGAACTAATGTGGTATGGATGCAAAGGGATGAGAGGCGAGATTTCATGCCAAAACAACAAAGGATGCAATTATTCTTGGACTGTATCACTGAACAGAAGACAAGACTCCCAGAGCGGGTTTTCTCTCTTTAAATGCACAGACCGCTGTGGCGTGTTAAATCGGAAGGCAGAAGGTAGATTGAAAAACTGCTCAGTGAGCATAGAAATTGTATATATTGTTGCATCAAAAGTGTCATCTGACACAGTGTTTTACAAACATTTTTTTATCCAGGGATCCACTATTTAATAATGACTAGCCATTGTGATCAGATTTGTGAATAAATGATTGTTGTTGTGATAGGCAAACGAGCCATTTCAAAGACATAAGATATAAGCTTTATTTTATACATTTTGTTATTGAAAACGATGTTGTTTAATACTGTTAATAAATGCATTCAGGTACATTCTCACTTTTTCTTCTCTACAGTAAAACAAACAGAATGAATCTTGGCTTCCTTAATAGATTCACTGTCATAAAGTACACTGACAGTCAGTGAAAACTTTGAGGCAACGAATTTTTGATTTATTTTGATTTATGTATTCAAACTAATGGAGTTTGAGTGAAAAACACATTCTATGACATATAAGAAAACAAACAATAAGAAAATAAGGTGAAAATAATAAATTATTATAACCAATATAAACAAACCAACACGGCAACTGCCAAAACAAAAATAACTACAGTCAGTACGGTGTATGCGCTCCGTTGGCTTCAGTGCAGGTGGTAATCCTCCGATGCAGGCTTCTGACCAGGCGACGAATCATGTCTCGAGGGATGCGGGTCCATTCCTCGTGTAACGTCTGGACCAGCTGCTGCCTGTTCTGTGGACGAGGAGCCCTGATGCCGACCTGTCCTTCACCATACCAAGAACCCACAGACGTTCATCCCTTGACAGACGTGGCATTTTGACATGCACAGAGATGTCAATGGTGCCCTTTTTCATGGCTATATATAGCCTTACAGATCGTATCCTTAAAATCTGCAAAAATCCTTTTGTTAACTGCCAGAAATGCACTCGGTCCAGTTTTGCAAAATGTCCTACTGATGTGCAGTGAAGCGTGTCAACAGGACAGCTCCACAATGCCACGACCAGACGTACCCAAAAAATATGCACAACGTTTCACTTGAACTTGAACTGTCAGTGTACCATTAGCAGAACAATACTTGCAAAGAACATGCTTCATGTTAAAATATATTAAAATGCTTACTGTTGTGTCCGGGAGAATAAAATACTAATGATAATTATCGCAATATAATTTTCCTCAATATGTTCAATATAATTTCAATATTGATACAGCTTCTGAAAGCCCGATCTGCAACACACATACACTTGTCAAGGCCAGTACAGCACAGCAAAACACTGCAGCATCCAGTCTGCTTAACCCACAATGAAGAAGAAGGCCAGAGCGTTGCATTGTTTACAGGAAGATTTGCCGACCGGCTTTATGGGTTTTACCTCTGATTTGTGATGTGTTCTGCTGTTTGTGTGTTTGTTGTATTCGGACAATAAATACAGAATAGATTAAAATCACAGTTAACCACCTGGTTCCTTCAGCCTTCACACAGTAGCACAAATCAAACAAATAAATTATTGGAGATTCATCATGATACAGTATTGATTGACTCGATTTCAACTGATATATGCAATAACATTTTTGGCCATATCATCTATAGTCTTACTTGGCGACCCAGTCTTTGGGAATGAATGATCTACCACAACATTTATGAAGTTATATCAAAAAATTCTGCACCACAAAAAGAGATTCTGACAAACACAAGGCTAGATCTGAGAGCAGCTTTTACAGAGAATTGTTCAATTCTCAGTGAATTGTTTGTTCTAAATCACTTTGAACAAATTCATCATCCGACATATAAAACCTCTTAACCGTTTGCAACCTTAGTAGTAACAAATACTGTAATAAGATCACATATAGCTAATGTTAGCAGGAGAACAGGCCAACGTCTAATACAGCCCATTGCATAGTTTGCCCTGAAAATAAAGTACTGTTTTACCTAAGTAGTGGAATATTAGATTTGCTGATGAAAAGTTATCATCATCATCATATCATGGCAACTCAGCAAGTAGTTCTCCACCTCATTACTCAATTAAGTACAGTAGCCTATATGGATGTTGTTGTGTAATCTATTTTAGAAATGCTTCAGTAAATTTGGACACTTATCTTCATAGAAATTTGTCAAGACTGCTTAAGATCCATTATTACACCCAAAAACACCCTTTCAAAGTATTGTTATCCTATGAATATAAAGACTTGATAAGTTATCTAACTGCTGAAATGTAATTTATTCATTTGGAGTTGATTTTCTTCAAACCAGCGAAGCTGTCTCCCAAAAAAGATAATTCAACTCAATGCAAATCTTCTCATTCTGAAGATTGTGCTATTGTCTCGACACAATAGGAGTGATGTGATCATTTTCTGCTTCATTTCCCAATGCATGCTTTGTTGAAAACCTAAAACAAGTGAAACTGTGTCTGAAACAACAGCAATTATTCCAGCAGCATATTGTTCACTTGTCTGGGGAAAAAGAAAGGTGCAGACTGAATGCTAACCACGGGGCAAAGTGGAATGACGTTTTTTTTGGGGAGGGAACTTATTCTGCTCACTGCATGCTACAGAGAGCTACAGTGTGTGAGACACACCGAATAAGAGAGGGAAGGGCTGAGCATTAGCAGCAGTGTGAGTATTGATTCTGCTGCTCCCCTTTCTCTCTGTGGCCTTCTCAGACACATTTACATGGAACACGCTGCATCCCTCCAGCCCAATAACATATGACTTTACTGTGACTTGGCCAAACATTGACCGCGGCTCACACCGTACTGTGTGTGTGTGTGTGTGTGTGTACGTAGACAGCGTGTTAGCCTTGCCCGTGGCTCTGTAATGTCTGGACTCGCTGATCTCTGCATCTCACACCACCTGTAGACAGGCCTGTCACGTTGTGTAGCTGTTGTGGCTTACATGCCTCGAGGCTGAATGTGTGTTTGCGCTTGTGCTTGTTTGTCCTGCATAGCTCAGTGTGTGTGAGGCGAAAACAAAGAGAATAAGGGCTGTAGGTGAGAGCATACATGTTTCTGCATGAGCTTATTGACTCTACTGGATCTGTGCTGTGTGTGTTGTGTAACAAACATGGACCTGCTATATATAGAGCTGTCACTATCAAGGTCCCATTTGTCCTGAATTTTGCTGTATTTTCATGTTTTCAGCCACATTTGTCAGCCACACAGACATTAAACTACTTATTTTTGGCTCATGAAGCTCTTTAACATCCACCCCTTTTCACTGAACTTTTACTTAGGGTTAGAGTTAGGCTCAACAGAAGAAGTGTGAGATGTGTCAGACTGAAAAGGAACATGTCCTATTTTCTGTGTTTATAATACAACCAAAACTACATCAGTTTGAACTTGGCTGAAATGTAACCCTAACCCTTAAATATGTCACTAGTGACCTGGTGGATACTACAAGGTTAAAGTACCATTATTTTTTATAATTGGAGGTATTATTATGATGTATTTAGTGTGTTGGCAGAATTAACAGAGATGAAGCCCTGTTTGTATACATGCCGATGCTCATGAGCCCTCCTCTCCCCTCTCTCCCTCGCCTCTCTCTCTGTTGCTATGGCTACTACAGGCGGTTGCCAAGCGAGGAGGACGGCTCGGTATCGAGTAACGGCTCCGGGAAGCTCAACACCAGCAAGAGCTCCTCAGCCCGGAGAACGGCGACTGGCAGCAGCACCAAGAACGGCAAGGAGGAGCTGCACAAGCGGAACGGTGAGGAGGAGAAGGAAGGAAGGATCAAACCAGTCGCCAGAATCAAATGTTGTCGCTGTATGTTTCTGCAAACCACGGATACATATAATCTCAATTTTTAGTCTTTTACAAAAAAGACAATATTCCTAATAAGTGGTGGAAGATGAATTTACCACTAATATTCCGTTTACCATGCACACCCTGATTAATGATGCCCTAACATGTCATTCATCGTGTTAAAATATGGAAAAGTGGTGCTTAATTTGGTGGTTTAACAGAATATGCCGTTTACATGACACATATCAAAGTCTGAATATTATCTTTTTTTTTTTTTTATGGGTAATGGTTCGAGAAAGACATCATGGTTTGGTTTAATACAGAAAAAGTCTGCGAACATGTGACAAAAAATTACTCACAGTATATTTGTTAGTATTTAAACTAAACCACAACCTTTTCCCAACCTTAACCCAACCCTAACTAAAGTGCTTTTACTGACTAAACCTAAGAACTTACGGGAGTTGGGATTGGAACTCATAAATTATGGTGAGAGTGCACGTATACGTAATTTGCAGAAACTTGCAATTGCAAAATTGTATTGTTGTGTCTGGGCTGGAATCTGTCAGTGCTAAGGAGTGTTGGCCACCAGTGTATCAGCCTAATGCACAAACACATGCAAGCCTCCTCATACCATATTATACCCAAAGAAGAACTAATATGAACTAATGAAGTGCACATGAGCATATAGAGTGAAGATACTCATACTTAATGACTCAGCCTGCTGCTGCATCGTGTTACTGTCAGTGACGACACATGCACTTCATCACATACTCTCACGTGTCTCTTTACTCAGACACACTCACACAGGAACAGACTGGCATTAGCAAAATCAAAAGAGACATTTCGGCTGTTTGTGTTTCAGTTTCTCCCACCATATTTCAGGTGTTTTCACTTGGCTTACCTCATTCAAGGATGCACAGCCAAAGTGCAATATGGAGATAAAAGCCGAGCTGTTGTCAGTGTGTATTTTTTTAAGTATTGCGTCAACTTCCACTGCAGAATTACAGTAGAAAGACAGGGGAGTGGGTGGAAATATTTGAGACAGCATACTGTCACATTCAAATCCATACAATCCTCAGCATATGGTATGTGCTTTAGTATAATGACTCACCGTTAAACCTGTGACATTCAGAGGGATCCTCATTAAAGGGAAGAGACCATTTGGGCTGCTCAAATGTGTGATATTTCAGAGTTGACACTGTGAAATATGCTAGGTTACTAAAATTAGTAATTGCATCTTTTCAACCAGATATCAACACTGAATGTTTTATGTATTCTAACAAACATAAAAACAGCAATTCTGACTCTTACACACAGTAATAGCATCAGTAGTACTAAGTAAATATATTGGATAGGTAATAGGACATTGATAACAAGGACATTTAGGTTGCCAGGTTTTATGTCTGAATTCTCCAGAAACCCAAGTGGGTTATTACTGTAGTAACAGGCCATGGGAAAGCGCTGGCAAAACTGCTCATTAATAATTTATCAATGACTCCTTATAAAGCTCACAAAGGCTGCCTTATTAAAATTCTGCAAGGGCCACAGTTACAGGATACATCCTGAGTTTGTCACTGAGTTTAACCCTCAAAGCTGAGTGAGAATCTACACAGTCCCTGGAGGCTTACAAAGGGCCAATCCACCTTCCCACTCTTGGCCCTACACCTCTGTTTTGCGCACTCCCACACAGGGGTAGGGTTCCTTTCATGTTTTTCTTTCATGGATTGGCTGGTAGTGGTGACCTAGCCCTCCAAATGGCCTTCGAACCTGAGTGTTTTCTACTACAGACTCCAAATAGACTGGTAGAATAATATTCCCAGAGTAGTTTACAAACTGAAGCAGTTCTGGCTATTGGTGCAGGGAAAGAAGACCGTTAATGTAAAAATCTATGCAAATAATCATGCAAAAAATGTTAAATTCGCTGGAATATCTATAACATAACAGGCATTTCAGAAACTTTACTACTGTTGTTAACAAAGATTTGTGAATGACAATATGGTTATTTCCCTGTCCTGCGCATGAAGCTTGAAGAATAATGCAGCAGCTAATTTTCAGCATTTCTCTGCTCATCTGATATCAGTGCAGGCCAGGCATTTCTCTGGACAGACAACACTGAACTAGCCAATGTGTAAACACGCTTCATTTTTATAGTCAATAGACTAATCTGTCATATCCTGCCCTGCAAATTTGGTCAGATTTATCACTATAATAGTTGATAAAGGGATCAAACAACAATGACTACAACATGTTGTAGTCATCATCACCATTATTTGGCCCTATTGCCCCCAGTGAGGGCCACTATCATGTTGTAGTGGTGTCCCATTTCGA
>JAPQRN010000022.1:24185532-24197160 GCA_037367275.1 Coranthus polyacanthus | reverse complement strand
TAGTCATCATCACCATTATTTGGCCCTATTGCCCCCAGTGAGGGCCACTATCATGTTGTAGTGGTGTCCCATTTCGACCCTTGAGGTCATTTTCGATGACATTTTCAAGGACATGAAAGGTTTAACAGTAGAGGAAAGACTTCACCAATATGAATATGAAATGGATGGTTACATAAAACATATTTTTACACTGAAAAAATGGTTTATTTGACTCCTCCCCAAAACCAAAAATAGTGAAAAGTTTGGATTCTACAACAGGGACAGTGTCTCTGGGAATAATAATCAGAAATTTGGACTGCTTATCCACAGGCAGTTGATGAATACAGTGAAACCAGAAAGTCAGCGATATCTCTGACTACTATGGAAACAGATACCCTTAAACATACAATTAATATAGGGGTTAAGGTCAGGAAATTGAATCTATGAATATGCCTGTAATTTAAAAAAATAAGCACAACAATCGCCAGCAAAAGTAAGTAATGACTGTCCTCAAAAGATAACAGAAAGTTGTTTGACTATTCAATTAACCCAGTGTTCCCACTTCTGCATCAGTTATCTGAATGTTCAGTGCAACATTAAAGTTGCATACAGTGCAACTTTAATGTTTAACTTTGTCACGGCTGCATCATTAGAGACATTTTGATTATTTGTGTTGTTTAGTGGTCACACACTTCCCTCTAAGGTGTAAGATGGAGAAATACATTTTATAATCCTTTCCCCTCAGGAACAGGATTGTAGGTTACTTCCACATTGAGCATCAGTACCTGTTATCAGTGGTGGCTGTAAATGTTGTGTGTCTCAGGGACGACTTGTTCAACAGATCACAAGGCAGATCTTTCTTCAGCTCCGCAGACTCACATTTGGCTGCGTAACCATCGCTCTGATCACTGATAACGCTGCAACTTTTTCGCTTCTGTTCAGTGACATTCTAGGAGGCTGTGACTTTCAATCTCTTGTGCATCAGCAAACCAGTGTTCACAGTAATTTGTGTGATTTATAGTGTTTATGCAAGCAAATGAATGAATACCCAGAGGAGAGGAAGGGATGAGTAATTGTTTCATTTTCTCACCACTATTCGGAGCTGAAGATGGACGTTTCCAGAAAAAAAGCAAGAGGGGGAGAGAAGAGATTACGCACCGGAGATTTGTTCAAGAAAATGAAAGATTAATAAAAGTGTAAATCCGAGAAACAAGAAGAAAATTGTCCAATTGAGAGAGCGAGAGAGAGAAGGATTGCAGAAAAAAAACAGATTGAGTCACAATGTTTATACCCACGTGTACAGAAAACAAAATGCCCCCGGTGTCAGCGGCTGCAAATTTTATTTTAGTTATTTTATTACAATATTGCAAACATTAATTCTGCAGCAAAGGGTTTGAAACCACATTATTAGACATAGAAACTTAAAAAAGAAACATTGCTCTCTGTTGTAACAGCACACATAAACAAAAACTTCATAAACTTTACCTGGATTTACTAGAACATCGGGCAAATATTTCAGCATCTGCTGCGGTCAACATAGAAAACAGCGCTTTCACAGCACCGGCCACAGCGTTACCTACATGCAGCGTCGTGGTTTCCAGTCTGGTCCACAGCGTCTGCTGCGGGTGACGCCACCTGCCCTGACCTGAACTGTCACGCTCCAATAGGAACAGCAACAAATAAATTTAATCCGGCTGAGCTGCAGCTGGATGAATGGTGACTGAGTAAATGACAGACTGTTGGAGCCCTACAATGAAGCAGTCTTCCATTTGATGTCAGTGAGGCAGTGAGTCACAATACAACACAACACAGTCCATCTGCTGCTCACTGCAACTATAAGGGCATTTGGTAGAACATGTACCTCCACCAAGGCGCCACAGTCCTGTAATATAATCAAATGCCCTATCTCACAATGGGTTTCCTCCGAAATTTGCTCCAAAATTTGACGGGTCCATCCTTGACCCATGTCCTACCCTTCCACCACGTTTCATAAAAATCTGTGCATTATTTTTTGCATAATCCTGCTGACAGGCAAACAAACCGACAAACAGACAATAGGCCATTACATTATTAGCAACACACATAAATACAGAGCCTCGTGTACGGCACAAGGCAGACGATATGCCTGATACAGCTCATGCTTTTTTCATCACGGCACAAAACATCAAACTGCATGGAGTTGCATTTTTCAAAATCGAGAGCCATATGGGACCCAAATACAATTTCTAAAGTATTATTGCTGCAATATAAGTGTGTAGTGTTTCCATGACAACAAGTAAATGTGACACTGGAGACTAAATTAAACAAACATCATCATTTTTGTGAGCATGACACTGAAGTAGGGCAACTTTCTTCTGATTAGCAAGATGCAACTTGGGGAAAAAAATAGACATAGGGATCAAGATACAAATATAAAACTTTTGTATGGGAACACAGTCACTGCTTAGATAGCCCACAAGTTGACACATCATTTTCACATGTTAATGTCTTTCTAAACAGACACCCATCAGAGACTTTCACTCTGTGGAAGCAACATTTTGAGTTTCTGAAAGGTCACAGCTCCTCAAAGTCCACAGTTATAACCATGGTTGTGTTATTAGAACTGGATTCCAGACCCCCAAATGGCGCCCGTTCTTTTTAACAGCAAGTCGCTCATTGGCATGTAAGCCAAATCATGTTCCAGCTTCTGCCTTACGTTTGCGTCACACATGGACTAGCCCTGCTGCACATGCAGACCAGCGTGTCAAACGCTGACACCACTCGGCTCAGTGTGCGCTCAGACACATGTTCACAACACACGACTGGGGAACCAGCAACAGTTCCGTGTGGTGGCACCGTATCCAGTCTCCTAATACATCCGTGGTTCTAACCCTCTCTCACCTTCTTCCCGTCTATAGCTCCACGTCCACTGACAGACAAAAATGCCACTAAACAAATAAATGCAATTCAAAGCCCTGAGATATGATAACTAGTGTCAGCTAAAGTGTAAAAAGTTAGCAAACAGTGTCAAGTCCTCTGAAGTGTCACCACTGTAAAAGTGTTAAAAAATCACAAAAAAAGTAAAAATCACAAATTATTAAGCGAGGATAGTTTTCTCTTGCTACACATAACACTGAGGCTTTTCACAGAAAAATGTCACATAGTGAGCCAATGCTAATTACAGCCATTCTGGCTCCCAAATAACACAGTTTAAAACTCAATTTGCAGCAAAATAAAGCAAAAACTGTGATTTTTCTACTTATAGTTTAGATTTAAAACATTTTAAAACAAAATTCTGAGGGGTCCAGAAAGGAGGCTGAATTTAATTACTTTATTATAATCCCAAAAATAAGGTAAGATAAAATACATTTTTATTTATCCTTTCCTATCAATTCAATTTACCAGTAGCTCAATACTCAATACAATAAAGTATTTAAGTCATGGTTTATAAGTAAGTACAAGCAGTTGTAGTAGTAAACATGCAAAAAGCTGGGTTTGTTTAAATTTGCTAGCCTTTCCCTCCCATTTGACAATTATTTTGAAGATGAGACTAGAGATTAGTGAGAGTGTTGGTAGAATTCATGATAATGGACCTTTTTCACAGCAGACATTTTGACTTGGAAGGCATAAAAAGCACATGTGAAAATGTAAAAATGCTTGTTGTGGAACAGGTCCATTAGTTTCGACAACGACTATGTGGAAGGACTGTACTCTGTCTGACTCTGGCTAACTTTTGTTCCTCCTCCTCCTCCTCCTCTCAGATCCGTATGAAGATCATTCAGGCTCTCTGCGTCTCATCACCATTAAACCCATGACGGCTCAGCCAACCTACTCCTACCCCTCGTCCTCGTCCCACAGCCAAGACTCTGTGGTCCTCAATGGGGAGGTGAGTGTGCCCACGCTCGCATAGTAATGTACACACAGCTTCAAGGCTTTATCGCGCTCAGCGGCGAGTCCTCAGTCCTGACATTATAGGGCAGAGCTAAAACTAGAACAACGTCACCGTGAGTCACACTGACACACATAGTACAGCCGCATTTGGTAGCTATGTAGTATGACAGGTATTTTTAGTCATTTCTTTTGGTTCATGTTTATGTTTAGCTGTTTTATGTTTCATTCACCACTTTCAGGCTTTTTATATTGTAGTTTTGACATCACACCTCAGGGACACATTGCACTAATACTGAATTTAGCTTTTATTTCTACAAACACTCTCCTCCCTCCTGTTACTTTCCTCCCCTTCCACTTCCATCTCTCTGCAGTGGAGACAGGAATGCACAGGCTGATGATAAATTATCCCTCAATCTATTATCACAGGACCAGAAAATCCCCTCGGGTGCTCTCCAGTGTTCCCAGTTCATCTGCAATTGATTGATGTACATTAGCAGAAAAATATCACGACATGACACGTTCTCTGAATATTGGGTTATGGGGAATGTGCACTCAAACACATCGATCCGTATGAGCAGCAGAAAAAAAGAATCGAAAGAATGAAACAAGTCAGCTATAAAAACATTTTGGATGTTTTGGATGCTATGTTTGGATCCAGAGCTACAGAGTCAGGATCTTTTGAATACTCAAATTTAACCCCTTACTGTCTGAATTTTTTCATATTGTAAATACATTTTATTTGTGTTTTTGCTGTCAAACAGATGCTAAATTAAGTGAAGAATGTTAATTTGAATATTGCACATACAATAGATATAAATGGAAATGATTATGATGCAAATTAGCAACATTAAGCATACTTGGTCATAGTAGAACTAAACAAATTTCCCTGTCTCAGGTATGTTATGTAGATTATTTTATTGGCGTTGCTATTGCTGAAACAGGGCTTTGAAATGGAATAACAACACAATAACAATCATTGCTGTTCCATCATCACAGTATAGCCTAATACTGCGGCAAAGTGCTTCCAATACGTTCCTTGGTATGTGTAGAATATGTATTAACCGGCATTAGTGGGATACATACGCCACCTCGGCTGCATTCAGACCGGAAGAGGTTTGACTCGAACTCGCGACAATAGGATACAAGTGGTTAATATTTGATTGTTTTCTATCAAAGGCAAACCACAGTGGGCTGAAGCAGAAGTCGGACATTGAGCACTACAGGAACAAACTGCGTCAGAAAGCCAGAAGGAAGGGCTACGGAGAGTTCTCGCTGTCCGAGACCGGCAGCCACGGCTACAGTCACCGTGATGCCAGGCACAGTCGCCACGACAACGGGGTCAAGGAACCGATGACTGCCGAGGAGAAGAGGGCCTCGTTCGCAGGGTGTCACAAGAGGTAAGGAGTAGGCGCTTCACAAACCTACATTTAACTTAAGGGGGATCCAAACACGTCTAGATTTTTTAAAAAATAAATTATTTTCAAATCCTATGTATACATGTTTTCTAAATGAGGTTTGGGCTACTGAAGTATGTTTTTGATCAACCTGATATGGAGCCAAATCTGGACCAAAAATTGTATTAATTTGAAAAAGCTTGAATTTCACTTGAAGTTGTGAAAAGTTGTGAAAATAAGTTATTTATTCAAAATAATTCAAAAATTATATATTTAAATTGGAAAAACTTTTCCTACATATATTTTTGGTTTGAATACTTTGTTAGTTGTACAATTACACAACTTTTGGCTCTCATTTGGCTCCATAACTTGTAGCTGTAAAGTTTTTCATTGTGAATCATATCACCTTTAAAGGTCAGATTAGTCAGTGTTTAATGTCTCCTGGTCGTACAGACTTTTCAAATTTGCATTTAATCTCCATAATGGCCAGGGATATTTAGAAGCATTAACACATTAATGAAGCAGAAAGTCCACTTGACGGAGCTGACTAGGGATCAGTGGTGTTCACGCTGATGTTCAGAATGACCAGTGGACTCTCACGTAGATGTCTTGAGCTGTAACTACACTGGAGATAGTCAAAAAAATTCAAAGAACCACCATGAAAATAAAATCTATTACATTTGTGCTGACAGTCACATAATCATGTTGGAGCATATAAAATTCAGATCAGACTTCACTATAAAAGCACAGTCCTGTTTCATTATTAAATCTATTTTTATTCCATTTCATTTCATCATTTATTATTCAAGCAGTTCATTATTAGACGAAGTGGTGAACAACTGACTGTTCTTTAGACAGAATGAATCCAACTTTTGTATGAATGTGTATGATTTCCTCCATTTTATCAATAATAATTAAAGGCTAATTTAAAGGCATTGTTTCACCAACAATCGGAGATCCTGATCTGTGAACATTGTTGCTAAGCAACACACAAGGAGTGAGTGAAAGCGGAGTTTTTAGTCAGCGTGCTCATATTTTACAGCTCATGCAGATATTACGGATGTCTGTTTTGCTTCTTTTTATCACAAAGCAATTAACCTTTTCAAACTTTTTTGTCACTTTTTTGTCATCCTTATTTTTTTTTTTCCTTTTCATCTATTTTTACAAGCTCTACAAGTGCTGCTATACATTGTTATCATATGAGAAATGTTGAGAAAGTTCATAAGAATATATTTTGTCACACTATTCTTTGCCTTATTCCTATTTTAGCACTACGGATCCCATTCAACCTATATTTGTTATCATTTGTTATAAAAAGTACAAAGTCCCCTATTAGTTCTTAATTACATTGTACCCGTACGTACAGACAGACATCACTGGATTATTTTCATGATGAAAACCTAAAATCATATTGATTCTAAGGCAAGTTCTGGAGTCATTTAACACTTCCGTTTATGGATGCTCATTGACATAAATTGAATCGATCAGGCACAGAGTTTTAGGGAAAGGCATCGCCTGGCTCAGCATTTGGAGCTGTATCCTTGAAGATACTAGCTCTGAATAATTCTCCACTTTGAGCGTTTTGTCACTACATAACTGAACGTCAGTGTTTTCATTTTATATTTTCAGTGAACAGAGTGCTGTATTTTATCTCCAGTGAACGGAGGCCAGACCAGTCAGAGAGTGTTTATGTCAAGGACGTCAGTAAGCAAGTAGGGCTGTGCATCTTGAGTCATGGATGATCTAATGTGGGTGACGTTGGCGACAGGATACTATATATGTCTTAGCCATCCTTATATCGCTACCTGGACAAGTTGGTTCGGAACAATACTGAACCAGATTATATCATTTTGAAAAGGAAGAATTCAATCACTGTGTTCCACATTTTTCCACAGGTTACGATATTTCCTCATTGTGTTACTGTTTGTGTCACTGAGATCACATTAGTGTTTCATATCAAGTAACTTCATCAGCAGTGAATTTGCAACCAAATTATGATATCTTGCTCTCTTGGAGTAGTTAACCATTTTCAATGCTCATTCGTTAAATTGCAATTATATTATGGTTTTTGAGGATTTTCCATCATGTAGGCCTATGGTTGTAGGTAACACTTTGGCTTCAGACATTCATGTGGCTGCAGTATTCGTGTGCAGATTATATGATACATTTAAATTCAATCAAATCTAAACTCTTCTCCAGTTTTCACATTTTCTAAGTATTGTGTAGCCCTCAGATCCAACAGTCGTCAAAGTCCTTTGAAGTTCTGTGCTCAGACCCTGATGGTTAACTGTTCTGCCGATGCCCTTTGTGTTAGATACACTTAAGATCCACTGAATGCTGGTTCAGAAAACATAAAAAGTTGACCTGATTCTAGGGTCTAAAGGGTCTGATCGTGTACTCTCAATGCAGCTGCTAATGCTTTAAAATATTCTCTCAGGTACTCCCACCCACGGGAACCCACCTATTGGAGCAGGCAGTCTCTGAGCAGCCCCAGCCCAGTGGAGACGGAGATGGACCTCCTGGTGCTGAGAGAGAGATCCAGGAGGGGCATCCGCAACAACGGCTACGACGTGAGTAGCCGCAGAAAGCTGTCACCTCTCTTTTTGATGTTTTGAAACACTGAGCCAGAAATAAGTCAGCAGCACAGCGCAGTTTAAAACATCACATTTAAAGTTGTGAGTGATGTGAAGTAAATACCCTAAAGTTTCCTTCAGGACCTTGGGTTTACCAAAGGTCTGTGTGTAGGAGATGTGAAGGATTTACTTTGGTTAGAAATTCAGAAAAATACCCAGAAGCAAGACCAAGCAAAGCTTTGAAGAATTTCGAAGTTGGATCCTGTAATAAACTGTAATGTAGCAGCTCTGGTCTGACTCTTAGTCACACAGAGCAGTGATGAAACCGCTGCATGGATGGATCCGTCTCTTTCCAAATAGGTCACATGATGGCTGTGGCAAAGTAAAGCTCTGCCACTTTGTCAAATTAATAAAATAATCTTCTCAGCGCAGTTATAACTTTAATCCTTCCTTTACTCTAACCCCCTCTCTGATGCTCCGGGCTAAAGGTTCCACAAATTACCTTTTGATGAACTTCATAAACCTGCACTAAACAGGAAGAGAAATGACAAAACGATCAGAGAAAGAGTGATCCCTTCACATTAAAGACAGCACCAGATAGATCGAGAATGAAAGAAAGGCAGAGAAGAGAACGAGATAAATCGAGGACAGACAGAGCGAGTGTGAGTGAAATCTCTTTATGCTGCTTCTCTCCTGCGCCACAGTAACAGCAGCACCCGTGTTACCTGACTGAATGTCAATGACTCTGAATATGATTACAGCCTATTCATGGATTCAGATGGGACGCTGGATAGTGGTTAATAGCCTTGAATGCACCAAACAGCTTGACATGACACAAAGAGAACACAGAGTGTGTTTGCTCATGGGAATGTGTTTATGGATGTACATGCATCGAAAGCATTCTGTTTTCACGCTTAAAAGTGTTGATATAAGAAGCGCAATCCCCTTCTTATTCTCACTGTATGTTGGTTTGGTGCTTTGTCTGCTTCATCTTTGTGTGTACGTGCTCTTTTGGCTTTTAAAAGTGTGGGTATGCAATATGAGATAGTGGATTCCAACCCCGATATGATCATAGTGCGAAATGATCATATTTTCCATATGACACACAGTCTATTCTGGTTCTTTTTAATATCTTGTTTATTTTGCACAACACGCCTTATATCTGACAATATCTAAAGAAAAAGATAAAACACCAACAGCCTGTACTGGTGTAGTTACTGCATATATAGTACGTATAGTTTGTATAGTTTACTATAACTTTTACCCTAAAAATGTTGACATAGCGACTACAAATTCTGAATGTTTCAGGTCAACAGTTTTCTAGTCTGTCTCTATCATCAGATTTTTGTTTGATTTTACAAGGTTTGTTATGTTCTCCATTAGTTGATGAGAGGATTAACACTCAAATCATCCATAACAACTTGTACTACATTTATCTAATACTACTACTCCGTGGCAGAGGAAGTACTCTGTTTTTGTTTTGTTTTTTTAAAGTAAACGTAGAAAAACCACAGTGTAAAAATACTCTGTTACAAGCGTTCACACCCTTACTTAAATGGGGCATATCATTCATAAAACAGGTCTGGGGGATGTAAAAACAACGTCAATCTGTCAAAGCAGTCACTCAGCTTAGAAATACGCTCAGCACCTTTGTTTGGATTTCTCTATATTTCTGATTTCACATCTATACAGTTCATCTAACTGAAAACCAGGAGTTTACAGTTTACGTTTACGTGTACGTAAGACTTGGATTAACTTGTTAAATGGAGTATAATATGTCGTCTTTAGGTAAAAGTACAAGTATCAAGAACACGAATGACTTTCAAAATATACGTAAAATAGACGCTGGGTAGTTTACACTATAAATAAGACTTCATGATTTATGAGTTGATTTTTATTTTATCTTAATAATATGAATCTAAAAAAGGAACTAAAGCTGTCAGAGAAATGTAGACAATATCTGCCTCCGAGATACGAGAATGGAAATACTCAAGTAAAGTACAAGTACCTTACATTTGTACTTAAGAACGGTAAGTCAGTAAAAGCGCTGTTACATTCTACTATTGTAACTAGTTATGTTTCAGATTTTACACAGAAAAACAATGTGTTTAAAAAAACTCATTGGTAACATCAGTCTGATAACACAACATACACTATGTTAACACATTGCAACGCTGAAACAAATGCTTTTATTTGAATACTTTTGGTGCCTGTTCCCCCTTCACGTTGTGAGCCGCTGGTTCCATGCTCCTCTCTCCTTTCTGACTGAATATGTGTTCTGCAGGGAGAACCAGAACCGTTTGAGGAGACCAACGTGGACCGTCTGATGAGCTCTCTGGGCTATGGGGGTGGATCTACCGGCACCGGGAACGGCAGCCTGGGGGTGAAAGCTCATCGTGGATCCGACTCCTCCACACTCAGTTCTCAGCCGTCCATTGACGAGGTCCGCACGCAGATGCATATGTTGCTAGGCAACGCCTTCAGCCTGGCACCTCCGGACCACGACCCGCCTTCCCCTCCAACTAAGTAAATTTCATTTATTTCACAGATTATTTGTTTTTTGAGACCTGCATGATTTCCAGTATTGTGTAGGAAAGAGAAGAGAGAGGCGCCCTGACACATAGTTTGACCTCACAGTTTTTAAGAGCACACATCCCACACACAGCAGTTTTTCAAAAAGTAGAGTAGATTTCTCTGCCTGAAACACAAAGTACAGTACACTGGAGAGCAAACTAAAGTGAGTGAGTTTATATCTGTTCACTTTTGTTGTTGTTGTTCTTTTTTTCCTATCTCTCACCAGTAGCCACCACCATCACCACCACCACGCCCACAGCGCCTACAACCCGTCCCACACCAGTCACTACAGTGACGGGGTCACCAGCGCCCCAGGGACCATGAACCACCCCTGCGGAGGCAGGCAGAGGAGCCTGGGCTACGAGGACATGCACCAGTGTAGCCTGCCCAAACCGGTGAGGACTGGGACGGAGTCAAAGGGAAGTGTCACCAAAATGACACACAAAAGTAAACACTAGCAGCAGCTGAGTAGTGTTGTAGCAGATATCTGTCACTACGATTTTCACCACAACACAAAGAAAGACAGCAGGATCTTTGTGATGCACACAGTTTTGAAAAATGACATTTAGCCCAACAGTAATATATTTCCAATATTATATAACCGACTTTATAACCGACTGTCAATGAGCTGCTTCAGTTACCAATAAAAACACCTTTCACAGCAGCATCTATGGACACAATAGAATGGAATAGGTCTGGATATGATTTGATAGAATGGGTTTTAAAAATATTGAAAGTAGACGAATGGCTGACGCTGACATGGCTGCATTTTTTATGTGATAGATTAGATAAGAATAGAAAAGAAAATTGACTTTCAGCAAGTCTGAAGAATTCCTCCATAAATCAAATTGAAAAGAATTCTCCAAAGCAATACTTACTGTGATGTGTGAAAGCATTAGTGGAAAACAGATGGCTTAGTTATAGTAACAGCTCTACCTCCAGATAAAATACACCGTTACAAATAAAGTCCTGCATTCCAAAGTATATTAATATTAGAAGTGAAAAGTGCTAGTTGGCTTTTTATTTGGCAGACCGTTGAGGATCAGGGTTGTAACGGTTCATGATGTTCAGGAATAAAATGGCTTTGTACAATATGGGTTCTTTAACAGGGGTTTTTAAATCATATTAGATGTCATGAATTCTTTCTTCCCATGTTTTTTCAGCTTCTATAAATCAAATCTGAGACTAACTCTAAAACTACAGTAAATAAAGACTGAATGAAAACTAGTCAATAATAA
>JAPQRN010000022.1:24159870-24169931 GCA_037367275.1 Coranthus polyacanthus | reverse complement strand
AGAATAGAATAGAATAGAATAGAATAGAATAGAATAGAATAGAATAGAATAGAATAGAATAGAATATTTTTGGACACAGCCACTGTGATGTCAAACAGGGCACACATTTATAGTATACTAGGGAAGCATAGTTTTATTAATTACTACCTAAACAGGAGTAAATAGCACATTGGTTAAAGAACTTTTAGAATGCAGATTAAAATGGATTAAAGATCAATTTAAGTACAACTCTAACACCATTCACTAACAATGTGTTCCAAGCATGTTCATCTCAATGCATTTTAACCAGCACGTAAATTTTAAATTATTAATTAAGTGGATACTCGTTTATGTTTAATTGGTGTTTTTTATTGTCTTTTATTGCAGCAGTTTTTTTGGCATAACTACTTCTATCCATTTACCCACTATTTAAGCTAATCATTTTTCCGATTTTTCTGCTCATTTCGTTACAAATTGTCATGTTCTGTACTCTAAAGTGTAACATGTGTTCAGGTGTTAAAACTGGCTCGGGTTGGTGAGTAGTGTGTCCTGTAGTGAGTCTGTTTATTATGACAGCCATACACCAAATATACTGGTATAGGAATGATGTCTTTAGGTTAAAAAGTCAAGTTTATTTTAGGTTTAGACATGAAAACATAGTTGCTTAAACTGAGCTGATCAGACAAATGCCTGCTTCACTGCCAGCACAACTTACTATGTCATCAAATGTATAGATTCTTGTTAGATCTGGGGTTTTTTTTGTCAGGAGCACTGGAAATGATGCTCAAACACAGTAATGATACATTTTTCTTACTACTGCTAAGTCAAGGAGGGAATATTTTACTGACGGTCTGAGCTTTTAACTTTCCTTTGATTTACAGACAGAAATATTCAGTGTACTGGTTTATTCATAACATCAGGGAAAGTCCTTCGCTAGGTATCAAAACTTTGTGTGAACAGCCTGACCTGAAAAAGATCTTAACCAGAGTGTGGTCACAAGCATACACCGTGACGTGCATGTGCAGATGACAAGAGGCAGGATCCCAGAGGCTGGAGTGGAAATCTAATCATGTTACAAAATGTGGAACCCACTTCAAGATTGTAGAACAGAACAAGCCCAAGCAATTTGAAGCCACTTCTATACAAATGAGCTTGGCCAGGTTACCACATGTTTACCACTTCACTGACTGCACTGACACAAGCAGCTGTTGTTCTGGCATCTACGTCCAGGAACACAGATCCGATCAAACCAGCCAGTGGCAATCTATTATACACATGCTCAACTGAAGTAATTGATTTTTATTGAATAATCTCAACCATATTTCCCTAAGGTTCCATTACACTGCCCATATCCTCTCGGCCAATTGGTCTTTGCATCATGGATGATTAGCAATGACTACGGGCTATTGTGTAGCCAGAAACAAATGAAGGCCTGCCACAGATGGGATTCAATTTTTCTGACCTGAAGGAATTATTTTAAACAATCGGTTTGACATGTGATGTTATATAATCCTGTCCGAAATTTCACAGTAGGTTTGGCTTTAGGGACACGTCAACCGTGGCTAAACATTTTGAGACTTAACAACACGACCGTTTGATGGCAGCTGATTTGTATTAATAGTAGAAGACGAACAAAGAAGAGGAAGAGCAGAGAGGGGGGAAAGCCAGAGAAATTGAGACATTTTTGACAGGTGACATATGTTAAGCTGATGAGTTTGAAAGTTTTACCTTGGATCGGGTTTTGAAGGTTCTGAAGGCGCCGGTTTTGAAGATGACCCTGTTCCTCTTACACAGAATGAAAGCCACCATCCCGATCACCACCACCAGCAAGAAGAGCGGCGTCAGAACAGCCATGATCCACAGGTTGCTGGGTGGTGTCTTTACCACAGCTGCATACATACAAACATTACTGGTCAGATTTTAATATTGCATTTAAACAGAATTTAGTCCATAAGTCAACCTTCTAAGATGATACAAAACACCCACTCTGCATTTACATTCTGCTCATTTCAATGTATCATAAACACACTTAAATGCACAATATATAATTCCTGTCAATAGGAGGCTCTCAATAAAAATAAAAAAAAACAAATGACATATTTTGATGATGAGGTGAAGTAGCGTGGGATCATGGGAATTGTTGTTTTCACCCCCAAGGCTGATGAAAATGCATCAGATGTGATTCATAGATACAGATGTTTACAGATGAGGTAATGTATTAAAGTTTGATTAAAATGACATTTACTGACATATATTCATGTCTTTTCATTCGAATGAAACAGCTGCCACTAACGTTGGGTGATAACGGTAGCTAACGTTACTTAAATGTTAACAAGGAACATTCAGCTCTAACTTAACATTACATGAGTCGACTTATCTAATGGTAAGTTAATTGCTAACATTATGCTACTGTACACATTCGTGCTTGGTTTTGCATAAGCCACTGGTCGCACATAATAATAGACCTAGACTGATATTTAAACATATCAATAAATTCACCCTCTACTGACGTTTTATCCAGTGTTTAGCATGTGTCCCTATAAAATGGATGTGACGCCACTGAGAGACAACCAAATGGATAAAATTCTTCTGAATTTGAACACTGATGAAAACACTTGAGGTAAGTAGTTAAGTACATAGGCAACAAAATGTACAACATAGGCCTAGTCATTTTTAGATTTTAATGCAGAAATGCTATATATTGTAGTCTTAAATTGTACTAAACGACTCAGTAGTCCAAGAAATTCCAATCTGCAATAAAAGAAAACTTCCTTATGTACCGCATCAAATCCTACTACAACCTAAAGTTTTAACCCCCCCCCAATACTGTGACATATTTTAGCTTCTTTATCATATAACCATTGCCGGAGGGATGTGTTTTCATTATGAGGATTAATGCAGTTTGTTTCCTCTGAGCCCCGTAAAGGCAAACTAAATGAATTTTACAAGAACACTGTGTTCAGTTCCTGGCCTGCGTTAGGAGGAGCTGTGAAGGGCGCTCATGGTTGTTGGTATCTCTCCAGTTTGTTAATTATAGATTCTGGGGAAATGTGAGGGAGAAAAGGTAAGAGGGAACACACTGTCCTCTCCTGTAGTTAGAGTATTAGGCTCCTTCAACATAGTTTAACAAAATATATTTCACGTGTTCTATCTGATAACACTGTAGAAACACAAATTTGTCCCAATTTTAGATTTAAATGGATGATGTTGTATCTGCATCACAACTTTAAAGCTCTAGCAGATGCATGGTGTATCATGAAAATGTATGGAAATTTATGTAAAATCCAAATGCTACAGAATGTCATGGTGAGTGAAGATTGTTACGCTTCAGCTCAGCACATGAACTCTAAAGAGTAGTTAAACTGGGAATGTTTTCAGCAGACGTGGCGTCTCTAAAATGGATACTTTATCACAGCTGTTGACTGTGCATGGCCACACATGGATTAATAGCCAAATAAAAAAAACTCCACAATATACGGTTAAATATAAGATATAATAATAATGTGTCACAGGGAGAATAATATAACAAGCTTACGTTCAGCCTGGACTTGTACAAAGTATCCGAGGGTCAGAGCCATGGTCTGAGAGTCCAGACTGCTGAGGGTCTTGGCAGCGTTGGTTCCAGTGATGGGTGCTCCGTTCAGTTGGGCGTAGTAGGTCATCTCTGCTGGGTTCTTGGGGCCAGGCAAGCGACGCATGCTGACCATCTGGGACAAGACAAATATAGTGTTCAGCATTTAGGCCTGATGCTGGTAGTCACAACTGCATAAGCTATGACCAGATTCAGTCCAAATCCCTTATCTCTTCACACCAACAGGCAGTGGGCCAATCAAAATTCAGAATCATTTCAGTTACTTTGATCATCTTGAGACATTTACTGCAAGATAACTGCACTTGGCGAAGACACTCAAGAATAACTGAGTCACTTGAAATCTCAACTTCCTTTCATCATACATCAAACATCTTTTGTAATTTGACGAACACATCACGCGGTTTAATCAAGTCTGGTAATTTGATTTTGGCATAAAAAGAAGGGATGTGTGTTATTAAATGGCTGGATGATTCCTCCCTTGACTACATGCCCCCTCCCCCACCTCTGTGTAAGCCTCTCCCTCCTCCATCTCTGCAGCAATAAAACTGGTCATCTGTGACTTCCCATAAAACCTTGAGGGTGTGTAACACATAAAGCTCAGGAGTCGTCAATCGTTGTCTTAATTTGGAAAACATGGAACAGTGAGCAAAGAGGTGACACAAATAACAAACATACTCGCATAAGTACAGATTATTATCTCATAGCACAACCTCAGTCTAATCCCTACCCTGTCTAATATGGAAGGAGCCTGATGTCTTAAAACCACAATGAGTCAGTTCTAAATAGATCTGACTTTCTAAATGAAATTTGAGTCTTGGGACCTGAGAGAGATGTAGTACTTTTCACTAAGTCTACTGGCTTACTTTGACAATTAATGTATTAATTGCTTCTATAAAATGTATTATAAAATGAGAAACTGCGGGCTATTAGTTCCCAAAGTGGAATGCAATGAATACAAATTTCTTCTTTAACTCAAAAATCTTTAATTTACTATCAAATTTCACAAAGACAAGACAAGCTCTCCTAGCTGGTGTAACATGAAAAGACTTATATCCTTAAATACCAAAAATTAGCACATATATCTGCTTTTTTTTTCTTTTGTGTGTCACATTAAACATCACGAATGGTCTGGAAAACAGGGAACAGTAGAAAGCCTCGTGGAGGCCCGTGACAATGGTGACAATTTTACATGTTTTTTGTGTTCCAGTCAAACAGACACATTGAATGATTTTCAAGTGCTGCTTTAACAAAGACAGATGGAATGTGGCTCATGACATGGATCATACCATTGCGCCAAAAAAGGGGTGAAAAACAGTGGGTTGACCCGGGTGTTGTGTTTCCAATGACGACTTAAATTAAAATTTTTATCAATTTTTATCAATCAGTGACCATGTCAATAACCCTGACAATTCATTCATGCACTTCTCTTCTGCAGCTTCAGATTGAGATTTTAGAGGTTTTTGAATGCATTAATAAAGGGTGGCTTTCACACGTCATAAACTCCAGGAGCGCTGTCCAGGGTGCTGATTGTGGAGCTGTCCGTGGTGCTCACTGACATTTATGCCAGAAGGTTAGATTCCCACTGGTAGGGACTGTTGAACACTTATTTGTCTTGACTGATCTGCCTCACCTGGTAACTTTAGTACATTTAACTCTCAGCCGCCCAAGCAGCAGGGCTCACAGAGGGCAACAACAGACAGTTGAGCCCTCAATCAACCAATTTTCAGCATTTTTGACCTGTTGTCCAAAAGATGAATCACAATGTCTTCAGTGATTCCCTGACATTTCATACAGCTCCACCATAAAGACTTCATTTGCTATTTTCCATCTAAAATATCTCCTCCTCATCCACACAACCTGTTGCTACTGCCAGCCATGTGAATATCAGAAAGGATGCCAGAGAAACAGCTGATCAGTTACAAGAGTTTAGTGTTCACTAAGTCAGAGCTTATTCACAAAAAGTGTTTCATATCCCATTAAATGCATTAACTATTTTTTAAACTCGTTTGTGAAACTGTCAGTCTTTGAAGAAGTCCTCTAATGTAATACTTCAAAATGCATATAACAATAGTGTTGAATGAAACACAGCTACTTCCTACTGTTATACTTTAAAGGTTCAATATGTAAAAATTTTTGTATGCGCATGTGCTTACAAGAAGTTTGTGTTGGAGTCGGTCATTTGTTAACATTAGCTAACGACTGTCTTAGCTGCCTACATCCATGATAATAGCTTGTACACTGATTTCTATGTAGAGGACTCTGGTTGTTTTTTTCTGTGAAAATCCTTATGCTGAGTTCTTCAGAGCATCTCTTACTAGCTATTCTCTCTAGCTACCTTTAGCTTAGAAATGGAGTCTGCTAACATCAACAAATGGCCAGCTCCCAGCACAACACAGACCCTAACAAAAACTTCATAGGAGCACACAAGCACAAGCAAATCTTAGATATTGGAGCTTTAAGTATATTTTGCTGATAATACTAAGGGTACATACTTTTACTTAAAGTAAGGTTTTGAATGCAGAGCTTGTACTTATAGTGCAGTATTAAGTAAACATCTGAAAATTTCTTCCACCACTGGAAAACTCTTTATTCTAATAACTGAAGTACAAAAATATACACCATCACTGGTAAAATGCACAGTCCACCTACCTGTACCGTGTAGCCCCCAACAGTGGTGGCCCGCCGGGACCGCACCGTCCGAGGTCCCTGCCTGCCGGCCACCAAGAAGAGCTCGGCCAGCCGTTGCTCCATAAGACTAGCAAAGCTCTGGTAGTTGGCCTCCAGGGATGAGCTGTCTACATCTTGGATCACTGTGGGGAGAGACGAGAGTGGACAGAGGAGGGATTTAGGGAGTAAAAAGGCGTTCAGGCAGGGAAAAAGAGGTAACGTGTGAGGGGAAAGGAGGGAGTTGAAATGAAAAGACAAGAGAAAGAGGGTGGAAGGGAGGAGGGCAATAGGTGAGAGGAGGAGATGATGTGGAGGTATTAGAGAGATCATTTGAGGACAGTATTGATATTTAGGAGAGGGAAAGTGAAACAGGAGACAGGAGATGAATGGGATATAAGAAAGGTACTGGATGATTGTCCAATCCATTTAAAAGCTGTTCAGCCAGAAAGTTCTATAACAGCTGCAGTGACACACGAATCACACCAAGTCTGTCCTATCTCAGGCACACAGAAATACACACAGACACGCACACAGGTGCGTGCATCAATCTTGCTCTTGAGTGCATCTCTTACTGGAGGCAATAAATGAGATGGAGCAGTGGACAGACTTGACACACACACACACACATATACACTCACACATTTCAGCATCATTCACACCCGGCCATGATGTGATGTGAAGCGATCTCTCCCTCTGCCCCAGTCAGGAAGCTGTGAATTATACATCAATAGGTTTTCCCAGGAACAGAGCAGCTAAAGAGCATGTAGAGCGCGAGAGTGAAAGAAGGAAGGAGCGAGCGAGCAAAAAGAGGAGGGGGTGTGAAGGAAAATGTAGCGAGCCGATACTATTCTGCTGAACTGCACAACAGCGAGCGCTAAGGCATTTCACTAACTCGCTGTTTTGTCCGATCGATGCGGCTCTTGATTACCGCTGATCACCCTGTACTGAGTGTCCTATTGTGTGTGTGTGTGTGTGTGTGTGCAAAAGCCATTTACCTGTTATCACCCAGTAGTTCCTGGTTGCTGTGGACGTGTTGAGATTATGGTATTCGAGTGCTGGAGAGAGAAAAAGAGAGAGAGAGAGGGGGGTAAGGCTTTGTAAAGATCACTGTGAAGCCAACTGGTTTTAGGGCACCAGATCAATCTTTATGCATTATAAAAAACATTTTAGAAGTCCTGTCCACCATTTTCCACATGTTTTAACATCAAATTGTTTAAAGAGATAATTTTGAGTTTTTGAAGTGAGTTACTTGTCCATAGTCAATGTATTACCTGCAGTAGATCGCAGACAGCAAGGCCCCATTTTGGAGAACCACACCACACACAGCCCACATAAAACAATCAATACCAGTTTAAGCACACACTATATTTAGAATATTTTTGCCGCTTTACTTGCTGTCAGACACCCTTTCTAACGCTGACATAATACAATATGAGTGGCATGGATGCTTTCATGCATAGGAATACAACAAGTCATTTCTACAGCTAAGATGTGTAATGTAATACCATTCATAGAAGCAGTGTGGCACAAACTATAAGTAGAAAAGTGGGCATAAACTGTCTTATACCAAAAACAGGTATAAGACATTATAATATCATTTGAAAAAGCGTTTCATTACAAGGACGTAGGGTGATTTAGGAGGATCTATCTGCAGAAATGGAAAATAATATTAATAATTATGCTTTCATTAGTGTATAATCATCTGACTAAGAACGGTTGTGTTTTTGTTACCTTAGAATGAGCCATTTTTATCTGAGAGGGGGAGGAGGTTGCCACCATGTTTCTATAGCTGAGAACGCTCTTCCTTCCTCTTCGTGTCTCTTTTGTGTTTTATATCAGGAGGCAACCAGCGTTAAGGTGCATTACTGTCACCTACTATGTTTGAGTGCGGGACCAGAGTTAATATTTCAACTAAAAAGCCCAAAACAGACAAAAAACACTGACTCAAATGAAGGACTTTCTTACTTTTTTTTCTTTTTTTTTTTCAGCCACCGCAGGGGAGGATGAAGGGGGTATTCAGTTGGTTCTAATCTACAACGTCACCACTAGATATTACACACTGAACCACACTTAACCCCCGAAATGTAGGTAAACCACCACCAAAATATGTGGGATAAATTTACGCGTACATAGACCCTCCAGTATTGACACCATTTTATCCAGACCACATCACTCGAAAATGCTGAAAACCTAGAAAATCCATAAAGGTGTTTTAATATATGATGCAGGAAAACTATGAAACATTACTATTGCAAGTTCTCGTGTGTCTGGCCCTGTTTTTTATTTAGGCGGACTCGACTATTAGGAAAGCCAATTCAACATGTCAGTGTCCATGGACTGGTCAGTGTCGAGTTTCATTTAAGCAGAAAATCATTTGTTTTAGTCAGTGTTTACAATCAAGGTAAAGCACTGAAATGACTCACTTATGGTTAGAAAAAAAACATTCACCAATACAACTTCTATACCCTCACATTTCCTGTTGCCACATGTCCTAGAGGGTACACGACTTTGGCACTGAATGTCAGGCCTAAACATAAATTGGAGGTGCGAAATTGCCCAGTATTTGTAATTCATTTCCAGGTGCTGTGTGTTTTTCTGGATGCATTCAGGGTTTGAGTGACAGTCCCAGGCTTCATATGAAAAAAAAAACATGTTTTCCACTTTGCTTTTTCAAGGCTGGAGGCCCAATTTACATCCTTTTCATAAAACCAGTGCTTGCGGATTATTCTGTCCTCTGGGTCTGGCTTTCTAAGAAAACAACATACGGTGTGAATGCAACTTTTGTTTTGCATTCAGCGCTTACTTTCAGAAATAAAAGCTTTCCAACAACACAGGAGTAACTTAATGTGAGCCAAATGGAAGACGCTGAAATGTTTATCGTGTTATCAAATACCTTTCATGGATGAAGTGAAATTTAACTCTTGCAAATTAAAAACTGCCAACATTAAGATTCTGTTCATTTGCTATAAAGGTGTTTAGAAATCCATAAAAGTCAGAGGTGGGAAGTAACAAAGTACAAATACTTGAATAGGTAAGTTTTCAGGTTAAGTGCTTATTTTTACTTTCCTATATTTTAACACAAATATCAGTACTTTCTACTCCTTATCTACATCTGTTACTTAAACTTTAATGCATGTGAGAATTATTCATTGTTTTCATTTTGCATCATTGCGAGCCGTCTCAGCAGGAAGACAGATTTCAACTTAAACGGATAGGACAATAATATAAAAAAGACGATCCCTTGAAGTATCCACCAGTGTGCATCGTGTACAACAAACACAACGAAATGAAAACTATGGAAAAGACATAACGAGGCAAAACAGAGAAGAAAGCGAGACTGGACTGTGGAGAAAAGGCGTGATACTGTTTCAAGTTCTGCTGCACGTTGGAGCGAAGTTAATGTTCATTATTTTCAGAATAATGTTTTTTATTTTATTTGAAGTTGGAACAATTTAATAGTCTTTATATTATATTAATATGACTTAAGGTTCAGTTAGCTTTGCACAGAATAATATCCTTCAAAGGTCTACTTTTTACTTTAATAGTGCATTTCAGAGTCTGTACTTTTTCACATTTGCTGGTGTGAATAAATTGAATTACTTCTACTTTTATTGTTTTGTTTTTTTTAACTTCTACTTGAGTACATTATGTGTGTACTACTTGTGTGCCACCACTGATGAACGTCCTGTAAATGTGACAGCAGTACTGGTCGTGGGTACGTCACAGCAGCACACGTGCAGAGGAGGGGGTATTTAGCATCGGCCCCTTGAATGGATGACAAAACCTGATTAAACATTCCTTATCAGGTTTCATCATCAACTTT
>JAPQRN010000022.1:24128163-24159770 GCA_037367275.1 Coranthus polyacanthus | reverse complement strand
GGGTATTTAGCATCGGCCCCTTGAATGGATGACAAAACCTGATTAAACATTCCTTATCAGGTTTCATCATCAACTTTAACCTCCCGCTGTCTACCTTTCACCCCTTTCGTTCTGCTTACATGCGTCTGTACCTGTCTCATTCTCTACCCGTTTACCTGTCAGCCTATTCATTTCTTAAAACGCCTCTTCCTTTCCGTCCACCAACTGTCTCCTTCGGTCTTTATCTTCTCGTCATCACTCCCTCAATGCACTGGCCTCTTTCTGTGTCCTATTCATCCGTCAACCTATCTCTCCTTATTTCCCCTCTGCCTGTTTCACCATCTGTCTCCACTGCGCTGCCTGTTTGCTGAGGGTTGGGTTTAGCTCGAGTCAGTGGCGCTGCAGCAGCGCTCGCTGTTAATACCAGCGAGTGTTTCTGCCTCGCGCTCTGTCTGCCTATCTGCTGCCGACTCTGTGATGTACGTGAGCACATTAAAATTCACTGAGTTCTTCTTGAACTTAAGCAAGTTTACATAAACACTTCAGACAAACTGCACTGGAGTGTTAAGGTTCAGCCTGAGTCAGTGCCCTCTGAGGAATCTGTTCAACATGAGAAGTTCAAGTGAGATGAATCCAGTGTGTGAATTTCATCCGCAAGCCAGTTGGAAAATGATTTGCATAATTAGCAAGAAAAACTGCTTCCATCTAATAATGACAGAACATAAGATGATTCATTTAAAGGAATAATGCATGATGTATCTAAATGATAATCCAAACTGCAAACTACATCCAACTTTTGAAAGCCTATTTGCTTATCCAAATAACCAAAGTTGGGCAAGTTACAAAAAAGCTTATCAAGGGGTTAACAATGACATAACAGGTACAAGTACATAAGGTTTTAATTACTGTTCCTAAGTAGTCTATAAACTGCTAAAAAGTGTCTTACACGTGCTTAGAAATGTCTTATAATCTAACAATATATGTGTTCGTGCTATTATTAACATAACACATAATAATGTCAATAAGCATCATATAAGGACTTACAGGGACCTTATTACCTATAAATCAATTCTTAAATGGACCTTAATACAAAGTGTTACCAGGTTTAGTCTGAAATGACAGAGGAAGTAATGAGTTTGTATGTTTTAAATGGAACTGAGCGTTGAGAATAAACAGAACAAGAGCTGCATATTTAACCACTAAGCAGGCAAAGCCACGGCATTTATCATGTATCTACACCATCAAACCTCATTAACTCAAATGTGTTTGACTGACAACTGATACTAGGCACAATGTCACAATATCACAGCAGTCACCACTTCACTGCACGGAATCGTGCAAATCGATCCCTCACATGTACAAAAAAAAAGAAAGTCAAGCAATAATGAGAACTGGCATAAAAATCAAAGCCATCAACATTTGACCTTAAAACTTAAAAAAAATATAAACAATGGACCTTCAAAAATGTAGAATAGAATTTTGGAAATGCGAGGTAAGTTTCCTAAGATAATATGACTTTCTTGATTTGTTTTTGAAATGTGAATGAGATACGTGCTCTGTACTCGTACTGTTCAGACGGTGAATGAATCTCCGGTTCAGTCTGGCGCAGTGTACTCTCCTGTTATATGCTTACATGCTGCAGACATGGATGCAGCTGCCCACACAAACTCCTCTGCATAGAAGCAGCCAGTGAAAGCAAATAGTAAGACTCCTTTAATCATATGAGAACTGATCATTGGTGTTCTCAGTATAATCACCAGAGTCTTGTGGTTCATGTCTTAAAGAATCTATTAATTTTCTTTATAATCCTTTTATATGATTCCACAACCATTTGTTCATCAGTTCATGAAAAGTAAATGAAGCTCTTTTTAAGGGGACAAATGGTTTCCGTGGTGATTGCCTTGTGTGTTTGGATGAGCATGTGAAGTGTGATGTTTGAGCCCTTCGGGTGTTGAGAACGCACACAAATAGATACTAATCTAATCTCAGTAGGCTAAAATTAGCTCATTCAGGGGGACATGGACGACAGCTTGCCTATGGCATGATTCAGATGATAGGAGCTGTACAGCTGTTTGCCCTTTTTGGATCTCACAGATGGCATTAGAGGCTGCAGTGGAATACAAACACAGCTCATGTGGCTCATCTCTGGGGTCAGTGGTCTTTCACTTGCATTTGTAATGTCTGGGTGTCTTACTAATGTGTTGCTGTATGCTAAATGATGCATCAGACACAACAAATGGCTTTTTAATTTGTAAAAACTCATTGAAATTTAAAGAAAAAAAATCTGTATTGATGGAAGAGGCCGAGAGGTGGTACTTGGTACTTTCTATTTTTAAAAACTCTGTACATATTTTGCCTTTTACAGGAATATGCTCTAAGTATGCATATAGAGTCATGTCTTAAGATACATGAAGGATATAAAGTAAGTCTAAGATTCACTCTTTTAGAGCTGTATTGCACCAGTTTAGCTAGGACCATGTAGCGTACATTTGGTTTATCAGTCTTTTTAGCAGCTGTAAAAACCAAACTTGACTTACAGTATTAACACTAAAACACTAAAATGCTCTTTAGAGCTGAGGAGCAGATTCAGTTGGGGTTCATCACCACATATGACTGCTTTTATATTACACATTAGAGACATTAATTATAGAACAAATATCAATGGAGCAGTTTTAGTAGCCTTAACTTGACAAAACGTTGGCACAGACTGCTGTTCTTTGTACCAAACCGTCCACCCTGACCTCATCTCTACGGTACTTTTCCACTACATGGTACAAACTAACCCACTCGATGTAGCTGGTCGTCATTGCGACGCTGCATAAACACCACACAAAAGGTAAGCTTTGTCAGAGTGACTGCATCTCCTCATTGGACCGCTATAAACAGTGCTATATGTGGTATAGTAAATAAATATAATATTATTTAAATATTTAAAAATATCAGGTTTGTTCAGTCCCGTCTCACATAATGATGAGGCAGTGATAGTGATGATTCTCTGTGACCAATGTGTGCTGCAGTGTTTGTATGTCACCATTTGGTACGTTGACAGAGATGACAGGTATAAGGGACTATCCTCAAGTTGTGGCCAATGGAAAACCAAAAACAGCCGTGTACAGTCGAGTCAAGTTGACTCAACAAGTTACCATCAGAGGTGGCAAAAGTACACACACGTCAGAATTAGTTGTCCAGGTCTCGTCCGTACCATTAAATAGACGACACCTTTTCACTACAGTCAAGTCTCCTGCTCATGTTTGTTTTGTTTTGTTACGTGTTTCACGTCGCTACGTCCATCATGCGTGATATGAGCTGTTCTGCGTCCTAAGGGGTTGTCTTTTCCATGTGTTACTGCTGCAGCCGTGTAGGTTGAAATTAGTGTTGTCACTGGGAAGGCACGCTATGATTCAAAATGAAAAAGAATCAGTACTCTCCCCCGATTGCATTAACAACAAAGTAACGAGCCTGTTTTGAAAATGTAAGGAGTTGAAAGTACAGGTATTTGTGTTAAAATGAGGGAAGTAAAACTAAAAGATCATCAATACTACTAAGTAAAGTACAGTTACCTACAGCAACAAAGTATTTGTACTTTGCTACTTTCTACCTCTGGTTACCATACAGTGGAAAAAACACTACATGACTTCTGCACATTATGTAGTAATGAGAATAAAGTCACACTTCCTGGTTTGGACACTTCTCGCTACCTCACAGTGTGTCTGTACAAGTAGTTTAGTAGTATATAAATTAAATTTTGAGGATACAAAGTTCATTCTACTCTGGAGGCTGCATAATATTCTGACATCTGCCTTTAGTTACACGTTATGGTGTAATCCTGACTTCCTCCGATTGAGAAGCAGGTCAAACATGTACTAAGTCATGAATCATGTATTGCCCTGCAGTGGACTCAATGGTTCTCAGCAGTCAGTGTTGTTGAAGGCACCCTGCATATGCTGTGTAAGTCTGTCTGAACCCAGCAGCACACTGCTACACACAGCGAACAACAACTGTTATGTAATGACTATAAAATTAGCACGAGGAGACCGGACTCTTCCTAATGTCCAGAAGAAAACAAACAGCAGCAGCGGTAGTGGCCTCGTCACTTGGGGAACTACAACCTAGATTCACTCTGTTGGATCAGGACATTGTTCTTCTGTGTCACCAGTAAAATCCTTCTGTTCTGGCACTCTTCCCTCCTACTTCCAAACTCCGTCTGGTGAACCTTTCAAGACGGAAATAACGCTGCAAGTGCACAGATCCTTTTTTAAGATTCAAGCTCTGTTCTGTGAACACTTGTTCTCTTCTTCCTGCTGAAATGGTCATAAAAAAGTGCACAGGAGCAGGAGTGTGGGCACTGTCTTTTTTGTGTTTTCAAGTCAACCTTTACAGCCTACGGGTAAAACTCAAGTTAGTTATAAAAATATGGTTCGTGGATTCAGAGTTTTGCTGCAACAATATTTTACAAGATGTACATCTAGTGTCTATTAGGTGTGTGTTATACTGTGGAGAAAAAGCATACAAAAGATGGTGAGAAAATGGAACAAAAGAAGATTTCTTTTCAAAAATCTCCTTTTATGTTAAATGAAGACTGGCTTTAAAGGAGAAAGCCTGCTTGTGGTTCGTCAGAGTTAGCCAAAATAACTCCTATTAGGATAACATAATGTGAAGTCAGCAGAATGTCAACACCAGTCCTGTTCTGCAATGTACTTCAGCACTCTTAAAGTCTGCTTGAATTAAACTTATAACATGGCAGCTGTACATGATGCTGTTTTCAGTAACATCATAGAAATAAGTACTGAAAAGCTGCATGAGTTAAAAAAAAGCTGATGTGTTACTGCAGCAAAGGTTCAGTTTAGCTCTGCACACAAATAATTTAGTTGTGTTAAACATTGCATCAGTGCCACATGCCTCGTCTACAGATGAATTGCTTATTTTCAATTATTACAGCCTCCGCAAATGATAAGAAATTCATCATAATTATCCAGCAGTGCCTCTGAGAAGATGGCTTGGAGGTACATCAAGTGAATGAGTATTGAACACCCTCACTCTCAAGTCTAATTTGTTGGCTAGACACTATTAATTGTGGTTCAGATTATGTTAGCCAAGCCTCTATGTGTAGCCATAACAGCGACTCCTTGCTGCTGCGATTCTCAGAAACGAGCAATGAATGATTGATCAAAAGTCCGCAAGCAGTGGTGCCAGCTCATGTAGATGCTGGATGCTCAAAATATCCCCACAAGCTGCCAGATGACCTCACTATCTGATTACTATATAAATGTATTCAAAAGTTGCACATTGTTTTACTAAAGCAATGGTTTGGGACTGGCTTATGGGTGTTAGGCCACACAGTCCCAGCTTCATCTCTTGACTTTTCCAGATCTTTAGTTTCTCTCTCATTATTTTCAGTGTGTCTCCTTTCTTTTTTATCTTCCTCTTCTGTCCCGTCCCTCTCTTTCCACCACTTATCTGTGCTTAGCTCACCCAAGTAAATCAAAATTCACAACAAAATTTGACATTTTGGTGCAGTAATACTGATGTAACCCGGCCACAGTGTGTTTTATTTCACCGCGGCTTTGAACGAGTCGATCATGATCAAGAACTGGAACAGTGCTTTTTATACGTTTTTCTGTAAGTTAAGTCTCTATATGTGAAACATAGTGGTTGCAGTTGAGATACTTTCTAAACTCCTGCACTGAAGAGATGAACTGAAGCTTTGACCTGAGATCATAATCAAACTGACTGTTAATTAGATCAACTGAACTGTCATCACCACAGTTGCCTGCAGGCGCTGTCGGAAAGGTAACAACCTACAGGTTACCCTGTTTAGAATGTAATAAATAATGTGGCTATTCTAATTAATTCATCAAAGTAATGTACCTTATTGCATTTGATTGCCTTTCGATTACTTTCCGCAGTCAGACATGACAGACGCAGTGAATGGAGCGCGATAACGTATTATGGCCACTTTAGGTGTAAAAAAAATATATATTTTTGACAAAAAAAAAATTTGACAAAAAATCTCAGAATTTCAAAGATTAAAGTCATAAATTATGAGAAAAAATAGATATTCTATTAAAGTGGTCAATTTATGAGAGAAAACACAAAATGTAATAATTTAACTTTAACTTCAACTTAATATACATTGTACTGGTACGTTTGGCCACGGCACAAGTTGTATTCTCACATCAAACTGGCATTCTTCTGTCTTCATCTACACTGCAAAGGAACGATAAGGTTCTGTGTTTGCACATTGAACACTGAATACATTTACAAGGGAAAATGTAGCTCCACCTTTTCACCGTTAGTTTTGCTGAAGATTAGAGCAGATGAGTAATGTATGAGTACTGTGTAGTTAAATCACACAACATAAAAAATACTTTTAGCCTCTTTGCAACAAAATTAATGTGGTTAATATGAAAAAAAAAGCTGAATTTAGCACAGAACGCTAAGAAAATTAGCAAAGAAACACAATAATGTTTTCAGAGATTTTCTTCTAATACTTCACTACTCATCAGAGCAAGAGGGTCTGTTTCTGTGAATTTTCTCGCAAATTATTGACTTTATAAACTCACAGAAGATTTGAAGTTTTTCTCATTTATAATCTCAGGAATCTTAATTATTTTTCTTGTAAATACATGACTTTAATCTCAGACATTTTTTACCCCCTGCCCCGACTCCGAAATTCTTTAAAAATTCCTTTTTACCTACAATGGCCCTAATACGCTGTCGTAAATGAGCCTGTCTAGACATGGAGACAGCTCCTTGTAAACCACCCTACACTTGATGGCGTTTCACTCAATATCTGTCTCAACATTTTGCTGATCACACTGGAGCACTACAAAGCAAGAGAATGAAGGTTGTTTTCCAGAACAATAATATATTCAGACGTAACCCCTCTGCAATCACTAACTGCAACTAATTAAAATTACATTGATAATAAACTGTAATGTAATGTATATTAAAATATTTAAATTCAAGCATGTAACACAATTACATGTAAGTAGTTATTCCCAAACACTGCCCACAGGACATAAGGGTGCGCAGTGTTTTTCACTTACGTTCAGCAATGACGAGGGGTGGGTAGAAGAGGAAGTAGCCCACCAGCTCAGCAGTCAGCTGGTTGAGAAGGCCGCTGGAGATCGTCCCGTTAAGAATCGCATCCTGGTTCTTCACCACGTACACCAGAGAGACTGACGGAGAGCCCGGCTCCTGGGAAACACTCTGGATCTAAGAATGAACACATTAACAAGGATATTAAAGTTTTACTTGAAATAGCAGACAGAATAAGTTACTGAGTGCCCCACAGGTGCAATACAAGAACGATTTCCACTTTTTTATCACGCAAACACACAAACAGGCAGCAGTGAGCACATAATAACACATAACATATAATTTAAACATTCATACAGAAATATCCGATGCTATTATACCAAATGTCTAAGATGCACATAAAAAAATGCGTAACAGAGCTCCAGACACAATATGACACTTTGAATGAACAATGTCTTTTTTTTCAGTCTATAATAAGACCTGTGTGCTGCTCTGAAAATAATGGGACTGAGTCACAGTAGTAAAGTGGATGATACAAGATACGTGGAATTCCCATCACAGTCCTCCATGATTGTAAATATTTCAGAGGATGAATTATGAATGGACCCTATATCTGCCTCTGCTCGCTGAGACCTACTTCATGATTATGATAGTGTGTGCATGTATATCCCACAGTCATGAGAGTACCTTAACAGCCAGACAGGATGAGACAGAAACTTAAATGGAAATAGAAAATAACAAGAGGACAGAGAACATAAAACAGAAGAAAAATTAGCTTTGATTGTGTATCCATAAATAAAGAATTACGAGCCTCTACAGTCTTTTTCTCCTTTAAATGTAAATTGCCAACAAAACTGTCTGACTTTTGTGACCTTTTACTGAAAAATTAGAGTCGTTGCCTGTTTTCTTAATTTGCAGTAAAAAAAGGAGTTGTGTCAGTGTGGCCGGCAATACAGCAGGTTGTAACTGTCCGGGATTTCACAGAGAGAGGCTCGTTAGTCGTATTACCCTCATTAGCATGCCACATGCAAATATGACATACTTTTCTGTCTGCATTTTGCACTAAAAATAGCCTCCGAGAACCCGCGCAGTACCTCCACGGTGAGCCTGTTGTACGTCTCCAGCACTTTGTCCTGAGCCTCATCGAAGGCGTTCTCCAGCCTCTGCTCCAACATCTGGACGAAACTGCAGGAGTAGATGTTGTCTGTCGGGCCCACAAACCTCAGCACTGCGGGGGGAAAAGTGAGACTAGGAATTATATTTAGACACAGCAGCGACAAAGAAGTACGAGGGTGAATTTACTTAAAAACTTTAGAACAATCTACTTAATCAGGTTGCATCTGGAAACTCTATCTGGGGTTTTGGTATTAATGAAAGTAGTGCTGTAGATAGGTGTGTGTGTGTGTGACCGATAAACCTAAGCGGTGAGACACAGGAAGAGGATTATCCTCACTATCTAGAATGAGAACAACTAAAAAGAGTTGTCTGTCAGCGTCACAGAGCTCCGCACCGGGCTGGATCAGGGTAAACAATATTGAGTCCATCAGCAGATTATAGAGGATGTTATTAATGTTGTCTCCGTCCTTTTACCGCAGTCACCCTCCATTCCGTCCCTGCCCTCTGTGTTTCTGTGCTCTTTTTTAAAACCTCCAAAAGGACAGGAGATAGAAGAGGTGGAACAATATTCTGACCTAAATTCAAATTCTGTGGTGCTTAAGAGTGCAGACTAGATCTCCCAAAGAAGGCAAAAAAGACTCTAGATCCTACACAGGTCTCGTAGTCCGCCAGACGTCGCAGAGACAAACAGCCCTGACCCAGTTGGTAATCTTATGCACACTGCGCTGTGAATGGTAAACTGGCGTATACAGTGTATTTATGGTTTATGAGCTGAAAGAGCCAGAAATTGATTTTTGTCCCTGTCTCAAGTGCCTACTTCATACACAGCTGCATTAGAACATGAAGGAGTCTTTACTGTGAATACATTACAGCACAAGCAATGAAATATGTTAGGTGGCATTTTATCGTGTTGGTGTTTGGGGAAACACTGAGGAAACCCATTTTCACACACGTCTACAGGTACATAATTTTTTTATTTGAAGGCTAAAGTTTCAATGAGTAGCAGTTTCTGATTTCCTTCCAACTTAGTGGCTAAATGCTTCGCTATGTTCACCAGTTAGTTGTTAACTCAAACTTGTCTCGCTGCTGTTTGGTGCAGAGCAGAGAGAGCGCCGTAATTTGTTCTAAATCAAGATTCTCTGAGGGCTAACTATTACAACATCTGAGCCCTTTCACTTACTATATTGTAGAAGTTTTTTACTTACAAACAAAGACTGTATAAAAGAAGTGGACGTAGCCACCGTGACATTACCCAGTGGTTTTCATACTGCTGTTTTGAAGCCTCAAGTTTGCATTTCGGCCATCGCCGTCTTGGCTTTTTGGAGCCAGAAATTACCATATTTGGGCAAAAGGGTGGAGCTAGAGAAGCACGGAGGGCGAAACTTGCCAAGCAAACACTACCACTAACTTTCTGAAACCGCTGGCTGACCATACTGCTAACTAGGACATGTCATGTCAAACACCACAACAAGTACTTTCAGCTATTTTCTAAATAACACATAATGTAATGTAATGTCATCACTTAATGTATAAATACACTAATTAGCTAAGTTATGTTAACAGACCGGGTAGTGTAATTATGTAACAATAAACTTCATGAAACATTTGCGTGACAAAATCCTATGACGTCTTGATAGTGGAACTTCTTAACCTCAACTACAGTCAAGCTGTAGCTGCTGAAAAAAAAAAACATTTTACTCAATAAACAGAAACTGAATATCTGACTCAGCAAATGAGCAATCGAGCAAAACCCACACAGCAGAAAACGAAGCCTTCCATTCTTATTTACATTTACATTTAGAGTAATACCCCCAGAGCACTTCTTAGAGGGTCCAAACAAAGCGAATGAGACCAGAATGACTCCTAGGAAAAACATTTGTGACTTTGAGACTCTGAGTTTTAGTTCTAGTGAGAGAAGTTGCAGTTTTTTTGAATGGGAGTCAAATGGAGCCAGGATGTTTTGGAGCCAGCATCTAGTGGCCGGTGGTGGTATTGAAATACATTTTGAACACATGGCTTCAATCTCAAAACATGGTTGCACCTTTTTCTTTTCAATGCAATTCATTATTTGCACTGATTTTCTTCTCCTTGTTCCCACAAGACTCGATTCAGATGCGTGTGTGCGCAGAGAAATGTGTTTTTTAAGAGGCTTAAGAGGCTGACTAAACGAATAGACCAATTTGCCTTTGCTCTGCAATCATGGGAGTTTGTATGGGATTTAGGGTATCAGGGAAGAGTAAAGGAGAACAGACATGTAATCAGAATTTTCTAATTTTGTCTCTGCTCCATTCTTCCCCTGTGTCTCCCTCCTGTACTCTCATTGTATTCTCTATCTCTTTGCTCTCCCTCCGCTCACAGTCTCTCCCTCCTCCTCATATCTGTAACCTCTTTTACAGTCCACCACCAGTATGAACATCATCAGACCATAATCAGGCTTTTTGTGAGATTAGGTTGTGTAAAGTCTGACCTATCTTATTTAAGGTCACATTTCATCACCTGTTTTCAGCTGCAGGTGAATGCTGGGAATGGGCACCCAGGTCGCCACGGGAACCAGGACAGCCTTAACCAGAGGGGTGTGCTGCCGGATGTCCGACAGCAGCTTGTCAAACCCGTATACATTCAGCGCTTCAACCACCACAGAGGAAATGTAGACAGTTTTACCGCTGGCCACGTAGTAACCCAACGTCACGTTGTGGGTGCCGCAGTCATCATGTTCCACCTGTGACAGAAACACAGAGAGCGTTTTAGACATTTTTAGAGCATCAAAAATCTGATTTACAAAGTATAAATACAGGAAAATGTACCGTACTGGTGCCAAATATCAATATTTCTATTAAAACATGCAGGGTCTCTCAGGGTCCCCTGCCGATATGACTCACTAGAGTCACTACTTCTTCTATCTAATCTTCTATATAATCTTGCCAAACATGTTATTGATTAGAAAAGTAATCTCATTTTATGAATTTTGAATATATCTAACTTTGTCTTAATAAGACATTCCAGTTAATTTTGAGGTAGAGTTAAGCAGTAACAAGCTAAAGCACTGGTTTACATAATATCTCATCAGAAGAACACGATTGTCTTCCTAAATAACTGTGACACATTGTTTGTGACACAACAACTTTTATTCCAGTTTTAACAATTGTAGCCGAGAAAAATGTATCCAATTGTCAGATTTTTTTGCTTAATACAAGACAATTTGGTTGTATATAAGAATATTTGTTTCTTTTTTAGTAGGGCTGTTTTTGAAGTGCAGTGGCAATATTTTACAAGTGCATCTGTACAAGTACATTAGTGTTATACACATAATACACACAATGTTGAGGATAGAAGGCTGAAAACATTCATTACTACACATGGTAGCACATGGGAGTTTCAGTCAGTGCATGTATGTCTCAAAGAGACACTAAACTAACACTTGGTTTAATATTATTTTTTTGTCTTCAGGTCCACAGACGTCATGATGTATCGAGATGACTGTCTTGCAATGAGTCAAGTATCACAGAGTCGCTGTATGATACCATTGCTCAGCCCTTCTAGAAAGAAGCCAAATATCCTTAAATATATTAATTAAGCAAAAAGATCTGCCAACAGGGTAAGATAAATATTCAAATATCAAATATCAAATATTGCTTGGCTGGATTTCTTAAAACCAGAATAAAAATCTAGCCACTGAAAAATCCCACAATTTAAGCAGGTTGTGTTTAAAACACAGCATTTAAGACAGAGACATTGTGCAAATGGTGTCTCAAATGGTCAAGTTAGATATATTTCCTTAAAATGAAATTACTTTTCTAATGAAAACCATTCTTGACAGATTAGTTTCCTTAAGACTCATCTCACAGAAACAAGGCTTTTTTTCTTTCTTGAAATTCCTTTGCTGTATTGTATCATGGATAACACATCATTATAGCATCATATTGTGAGTTTTGCCCTTAAGAGAGGCTGTACACATAGTGTATATCCTTAAAAAACAGACAGACAATATCACAGAAGAAATCAGTGCAAAAAGGTGAAACAGGTATAGAAAAACACACTAAAGAGGCAGTGTAAAGCGACTTGTTCCAATACATGTTCTTCTTGAGCTATGGGTTTAGAATGCAAATGTTTCAGACATGAATATTTATAGTATTTAAATAGAATACTTAATCCTTGCTCTTTTTATAACACTGAATCTGCCTTGAGGGCATATTTTAGCTTTAGCCTTCGACAGTCATAAATCTGAGTAACTGTGTCCTGGAAAAACACATACAGACAACAATCGTTGGTGAGTCAAGGCTTATATTTCTGGAACCGTACACCGCCCACCTTCCTCTACCCTCCGCCAAACACTGAGCAGCTGTGGCTGTTGTTACTATGGCTGTCCTCTTTCCTCATCCTTCATTTCCTCTCCTTTGCTCTCCTCAGTAACCGTAAGCCAGTCGCCCTTGGGAACTATTCCTCTTGTAAAAACCCATTCCTCTTGGTGTAACGATATCTCATTACCTCCTCCCCTCATCCCCTCATCTTCTCTTCTCCTCTCTTCTCTGGAACCAACAAAATTCACTCTGTTTTCCAGCCTGTACCAGTCTGCCATCTTTACTTCCCTTTTAAGCCCTTGCAAAGCTTTAGCCCCAGTTTCCCAAGCAGCCCTTTAGTTTCCAATTATACTCAACAACCCACCTTTGGATTTTGCATTTCATTAGAAAACAAAAAGAAAGCTTTTGGATCTTTCATGTTAGGTCTTAGAAATTGTATTATCTTTTAAATGTTTTCATATGCGGTGAGGAATTTTATGTCCTCCTCGCTGCCATTTGAGATTTAAAAGATTGAAACTGATTGTTTCATTTAATAGTTGTCAACAATTACTGGAGAAGGTATTCAGTGCTAATGATCACATAATTCTTCTTCTTGTTTTGTTTTTGTTGTTGTTCACAGATGAGAAAACTGAAACCAAAAATGTGCTAATTTGTCTCTGGTTTTCCCTGCTTTTATGTGTCAGCTCCCATGGAAATCATCCCATGGTAACTCTTTAAAACTGAGTCAAAATATATATATACTTCAATTGTTTATTTTTTTTTAAAAGATTGGAAAAGAAATTATAGATTTACAAAGTGGGATGCATTTCAAGTGCATCTAGCAGTCAAATTTCTACTCATTTTTCATAGAGAAAATTAAACAGAAATTTAATATGTGATATATATCCCCCTATATCAAGTGTGATATAGATGAGTGATATATGTTACCACTAACGTGATCACATATATATATATATATACTCTGATTATATGAATATATATGATTAAAACATATATGAAATGAGCATAGTAACACTTATATGTACATAGTACATTAAAAATATATTTGTATGGCCTAGACATATATGTCAATATATGACATTATTCCAATTTCTAATTGGATTTTAATTTTATATAGTTTGTTTCTGTATATGTAGATTACATATACTGTATGTTTTCACTTTTTATATTTCAGACATGGAAATTCAAAAATTCTATTTGCATGAGTGAAATCCTATGTGACTGTCTCTGAGCATGAAACTCAGATCAATCAGAAGATAAATGTACTGATAAAATTGTTTGATAAATGTCAAAATTAACACAAGTAGGGCTGAACCATAGATTGTATAAAGAAGTAAATAGATCCGCCATGTCACCACCCATTGGTTTCTGGACTACTGTTCTGATGTCAGGAGTTTGCATTTTGGCCATTGCATGTTTGGCTTTTTGGAGCCAGAATTGGTCATACGTATATCTTATCTATGTCACAGAACAATAACTTAAAGAAGGGCCAGCAGTACACTTATCAGAGGGTTCAAATAAAACCAGTGAGACCAGAATGACTCCTGACTTAGTATTTCTAGAGTAAAGTTCAATTTAAGTCACTTGGAGCCAGGTTTTTTTTAAGCCAGCATCTAGCGGCTGTCAGTAGTAAAAGTGGTATTCTGGACAGCCTCACTTCCAGAAAGAAATATTCATTGACAGAGCCCAACATTCTCCATGCTTCAGTTTATCTCACCAAGCTGCAAACAGGAAGAGGACATTTTATGATTGGAATGTTTTAGAAAAGCAAAAATACAAACAGAAATATTTACTCCTGATATTCTGAGTCTGTTCTGGTTGAATAAGTTTGGCAAAGTGTTTTGTTCTCAACTAGAAAAAAAAAAGAATTTACTACTGCTGTGATTCGCACTTCTGACTGGCTTATTCTCCATGGCAACCGTTTCTGACGTCCCCACATTTCTATGTTATGTAACATTGATGAGTTGTTAAAACAAAAACATTAAAAAACGAATACAGAATAGGTAAAAAATACTCCTTCCCATTAATTGAACCCCCTGCATAATTGGACTGTCAATAAGCAACGTCATTACTACGAGCTACAGCTTCTTGTAAGTACGTTTCATTCATTGCTGGTTTGGTCTTGTCGTGGGATGTGCTGACAACGAAAACAATATCACCAGACTTTCTTATGCACCTTGGAGAAGCCGCAAGGTTTTTATTTCACTTCGGTCTGCATACTTGAAAAGCAAGTGCTGTATCTAATAAAAACAGGACCCAACCTTCCCCTCTGCTGTCACTTCTCCTCTTCTCTATCCACCATTTTAAAGCAGCCAATTTTACAAGCAATTATGGTGAACCGTGTTGTTTAATGATGCCACACATTAAATACTGAAAGCTAATTCTGTGTTATTTGACAACCCTTGTTCTCTTTGAAGCCAGTATTTACCAACAACGCTTCAAAAAATAACCTGCATGTCATGGGCTTCAAGCTCTGGCCAGTTTAATACCTTGTTGTTGCAGCTGTCTCTTAATAGACTGATCCAGATTGCCAAATAATGGACTATGTTATCTGATGGAGAGGAGAGAAACAGAGGAGTGTGTATGTGTGTGTTTGGCAGGGCGTAGATGAAAGTGGACTGGAGCTTAGAGACAGTGAGTCACTCCCAGTGCAGGCTCACAAACAACTGGATAAAAATAGAAAAAGCAGGCAGATGAAGACAGAAGACAGAAGACAGACAGACAGAGCGATGAAGAGAGGCAGGTGGACAGACAGAGCGGCGGGCAGGCACGGCAGGCAGACCAACAGACACGCAAGACAGACAAGCTGGCAGAAAATCAATCGACTTTAACCAAGGCAGAAATCAGATAGGGGTAGATAGAGAAAGGGGGCAATACGAGAACTGTAAATATTGACAAATACGCAGGAAGATGGCAAGCGTGCTGTGTGAAGATGAAGACGGAACAGAAACAGGCACAGGTTAAAAAAGAACATAGGAGAAGCCGTTCAAATCAAACCACGAGCAGAAAAAATAGGAGGATCACTGCACTGCTATGACGCAAGAAAAAAGAAAAGGATGATTTACTCTGGAATAATTGAATTTGCCGCTGTCTGATTATTCAACAGGTTATTTCAGACTCAAACGCTGTCTGCATTAGTCACCTCTCTGTCTCTAGCACCATTCAGATGAGTCCTTATGAGCTGAATGAATGAAAATAAAATACTGTAGAATATGGTAAAGTAATGACACACTCCACTGTAGGACATCTCAGCAGGCGTAATGAGGCACCACTGTGGTAAAATTAAAATATAAAGATTAGGTTATCTTTTCTCAATAGCATCAGATAAAAAAGCCCTTTTAACCACTGTAATGAAGCAGGTACACTTGTATTCACTTAATTTACATTAAGAGCACAGATCTGTTGAGTGTGTTACAACACAAAGGTAAAGATATATAAGATAGTTTGTAATCGCCACAGGTTTACCACCATTGACCTGCACTAACTGCTCACTGAGTTGTGTACTAATCGTAGGTTTACCCAGTCAGCCAGACTTACTCTGGTTAGTCTGACTCGGTTTCAGCTGAGTCAATTCCATAAAGCAAATTCAACATAGCTCAAGCTCAGTTACTCCAGCAACTTATTTGGGGAATGAACCTGATCCAGGACAGGCTAAATGTCAGGCTAAGCCTGAGTTGCTGCTCAAAGGTCGTATGTTTCATCTTTAGTGGAATCTAGTGGTGAAGTTGCAGATTGCAGAGTGCCAAAACATGCACATCCGAGTGCTGGATAATTAGAGTACCAGTAAAGAAACAAGAAAAAATCTGTCTTCTAAAGGTATATTCTCTGTATATACGTTTAGAACACTGAAGAAGAGCAATGGTGCTCGAAACATCACTTGGCTGAAATAAACCCTAATATGGGAGCTGTGCTGGTGTGCCAAAGTTGCAGATTGTACCAATTGATTACTCCCCTCTCTCTCCCCTACGGTGGCCACAAAAAACACAGAAGACCCTCCTTGGAGCCAGTGTTTGTTTTGTCTGTTCTGGACTTTTACATAACTCTGATCCAACATGGCAGGTGAACGTAATGCACCTTAATGCTGATGCCACCTACTATAAAAGGGAAACAAGGAGAAGGATAACTCATACTAGTCATCAGCCTGTGATTACCTGTGTTTACTAGCCATGAACATATGCTTACTAGCTGCTGACAAACATTTCCTAATCATAAATATGTTTATAGTAGCCTTTAACCTGTGGTTATCTGCTTTTTACTTATTTTTTGATACCCAAACTGGTCACTGGTCTATGTTTCAGGCCACCAACTTTCATTTGTGCTTATTATCCACTCACTTGTAGGTACTAATTCAGAAGCTGTGGAACAGACTGACCTGTGCATATGCAGTGGAGTCGTTAAGAGCTCTTTGTAGAGCATGGCTCAATCCTTTAGATAGGTTCTGTTTCAGGATCAGGTCCAGGCGGTTTCTGCGCAGCTCAATGGACAAAACTGTGAAGAAAAAAGTTATTCATATTTAGCTTGTTAGTGTTCAGAAACAGGATAACTGTTTGAACCTAAGGTTTGATAACACTTATTGACTCAAAAAAAAATTATATCACCATGGTGCTTGTACTGTAGCCTCAAGTTAGTTTTCTCTTAGACCGTGAAAACCTGCTGACAAGCCCAGGAAAGGCTTTAGTAATACCACGCCCGCTGTGGTAAATGGAATCAAAGGCTACAGTCTCCAGTTTCCTATTAATCTAAGTGTTTATGCTCCAGGAAAATTTGCTCCTGCTTTTGTGCAAGTTTTAATTAATTTGTGTGCATGTAATTACATCTTGGGCACATAATAGGTGCATTGTGCCTCAGCTTCATAAAGTGGATTTTTACATGTAGTCATCATTACTTTTTAATAATTTTCCAGAAGAATGATTAAAGCCAGGTTCTACACAATGGTGAGGATGTTGTAGGTAATTTGTTGACAGTAGAGTGTCTTTTTGGAGAACCTCCTTATAATTAATCACATCATCTTACAGTCAGTTGTTATTAACCTGGCACATTTTTTATTATTATTCTGTTCTGCAGTATCATTTACATGAGTTTGGATCAAAGTTTATACAAATATACCCATTCTCCACCAGGGCCAGTGCCAAATCTTGAACCATACACTAGAAGATTTGTGAGCCCCTCACACGTTAGCCTCACATTTAAAGATGTGTCATAAGCCACAGAGTTTTCAGTCACAGACTAGAAGATTTTGCAAAGACTGCAGGACCGAATCTTGCAGGGTCACTAATTATGAGACTGCTTTTTTGTGTAGGATTTAGTGAATACAATTCAGAGTTTGTGCAATATTCATTTGAGGTTTAAAGTCTTAACTCCAAAATACTGACCAGTTCTGCCTGTAAAATGATCATATTGATTGAGCCACAAATGAAGAACAAAACAAAGCAGAGTTTTTTTTTGTGACTAGCATTTCCAAAAAAAAAAAAACAGAGCTAGAGTAGCATCTAATCCAAAGAAGAAGAAGAAAAAAGTCATTCAGTCTGGACATGAAATCAAAGCATCAGGGGTCCACGAAGGAGACAAACTGTCTGTATGCACTGTAACATAACTTAATCTAACATATATTTAAAAATAACTTGCTAAGATACCACCTGGTCATGTTGATAGTGGGCAAGGCATGTTGCTGTCTCGCTAGCCACTAATGGGAGTAGCAGCAACACACATCTCAGAAAATGTCAAATTATCAAGTTAGCTCTATCTTGATAAATTGACTACTGGCTTGAGGTTTAAACAACTACATTCTCACCTGAAAAAAATCTACATTCTTTTGAAATACTACTCAACAACAGTAGTATTTCGAAAAAATTCTAACTTCGCTTAGCTTGGTAATAATAGCTAACGTTAGCATTTGTCTTATCATATCATGTGTTTAACATTGCCACCTACGGACATAAAGAGACGTACCCTGATGTAATGACATGGCTCTGTAGTGGCTCTCTAGCCCGTAGAAAAGCAAACTGGTTCTTAAAAGGGCCACAAGTTGAACCGAATCCGAATTAACAACAGGTTCACATTAGTTGAAAAAGGGCTCATACCTGTTCTGACCCAGTACTTCTCAGTGATGTTGCATGGTAGAGGACTTTCTTCTGCGATGGTACTGGAAGGTGGCTCTGTGGTTGTGGTTGGAGGTGGTGTAGTTTGGATAAACAGAGTAGTTGCAGGTGCCTTTGTTGTGGTGGTTGTAGTGGTAGTGGTAGTTGTAGGGGCTGCAGTAGTAGTCGCAGGTGTCGTGGTGGTTGGAGCAGCAGTAGTGGTGGTGGTAGTTGGTTGGACAGTGGTAGTGGTAGTCGGGGCAGGTGTGGTTGTGGTGGCAGTAGTTGTGGTTGTAGGCTCAGTCGTAGTTGCTGTGGTCAGTTTGAGGATTGTCGTTTGGGGCGTGGTTGTAGCAGCGGTGGTGTTCAATAGCACTGTCGCATTGCTTGCAGTCGCTACCACATGTGTTGTCTTTTCAGAGGTGGTCACAGTAAGAGTGGTCGTTGAGGGTGTTGTCGTGCTTACTGTTGTCAGCTGAAGGCCGTCGCTGGTCACAGTGTCCTGGCTTGTGGTGGTGGATGAAGCCGTACGGGATTCTGGTAGCATGTGTGCTACAGCTGTGGTGGATAACGGCAAAGTGTGCGTTGATGTGGTGGTGGGCGATAGAGTCGTGGTTATGGTGGTGGTTGATATTGTTTGCTTTGAGGTGTTTCTGGTATGCACAGGTGCAGTGGTGTTCCACTGGTGGGTGGAGAAAGGGCTGGTGACGTTGGCAGGAAGTGTGATGTCGTGGTCACCCACTGTGGATAGGAGTGACTCGGGAACAGTGGGGAGATCCCAGGCTGGCAGGCTGCTCACTGGATCATCTGTGAGAAGGAAAATACAGGATATTAACGTGTATAACATATTAATTGGTAGTGTCATGTAGGGCTGGGCGATCTGACAATCTTATATCATGCACGAATTTTATTTAGCATATGATCTGCTTTTCACAGGAATTATACAGATCACATTATTAAATAAAGACACAGCTGTCCAAACTTTTCTACTACACTACTATTCATTTTAAATGGGCCAAATACCAATATAAATACACCAATTTACAGAGTGTTTAGCATCAGGGGGCGTTTGTAGAATGAATGTTGCTAGACTAGTGAGTGTGTTTAAGTCAGTTTATAGTGATTCTTTAGAGTTTGTCAGCACTACAAGTGTTCAGTTAGTTCACTTTAACCTGCAGGAGTTTGTGTTATGTAATTTGCTTTCCTGAAGAAACAAAATAATTATGACAAAAACATGTTCATTTTGTCTCCATGGCAACATCATTCCAACAGAAATGAGTAAACAGAAAATCTGTGAGACAGCCAAACATTATAGTTCTCACAGACAGATGAGCTCAGAAAGACGGCTGAGAGTGAGAGGAGTCGCTACAGTAACTTAGTGAGCTGCTGGTGGCTGCAGACTTCTCACTATGCAGTAATCTTGGTTTTAGTTAGAAAATATGGACACAGTGTTTACTTCATCAATGAGCAGATTTGTTTGCTTTTTGCTGCATGTCATGCCCCCTCTCTCTCTTTGCCTGCCTTTCCTTCTCTCTCCATTGTCACGAGGCCAGGTGGCTTTTTGGTTGTTGTTTTCTGACCTTTTTTGCAAAATTTTGTACTAATATTATTGCAGTATTTTCCAAGGCCCATAACCCATCTGTCTTTTATATTACTTATATAGAAATTAACTGAATTAATTGGTACGAGGATTGAAACGAGACCTATGTGACAAATAAATTAGATAGTTTACTGCATTTAATAGCTTCAGCTGCATTCTAGTTGTGAATCAATTTCATCAATTCATATTTATAAAACTGTTATAGTTTTGTTACAGCCATACAACAACTAGCCTGCATTTTGCAAGAGGTGAGAAAAATTGTGATTCAGATTGTGTATTGTGATTCTACTCCCAAAAGGTCATCATATGATCTTTTGGCCAGACTGGCCTCCACTAGTGTCATGTTTACTAAGCATCTAAGAATAAAGGCCACAGGCTAAACTCTATAAGCTATTTTACCTACCCCTGCGTGTCCATCTAACCAGGGCTTTAACTTAGATCCTGCAGAATTCAGTTGTATTTAAATAAAAAGTGTTAATGTAGGATGCTGTGAATATACATCTTTGACAACAAAATGTAAAAGTTGCTACTATGCAAAGGGATCAGAACATAAAAACAAACATAAATGAGACAGTGGCAAAGTCAGTCAGTAGGCAGGTTAATAACAAACCTGTCAAGAACAGAATTGTCAGTTTTCTCACGTTTGAGGAACAAGATGAGGAGGTTATTGTCAAATTGAAAATGCATAAGATGAAGTGTGCAGCAATTTCAATTTTGCATAAGGAAAAAAAATCCAATTTAACTGTGTAAACTCAAGTAGCATTTTAATGTCAGAGGTTCATTTAATCCATCTACATCATCTCCAGACATAATATTGACATGAGTCGCATGTCGATGGGAGGCGTCGATAAGAGGAGGCTGGAATGAACAAGGGAGAAGCAATCAATCCCTTCAGACTGAAAAGGAGCCAGATTCTTTCTTATCACCCCTTGAGGACATGTTGTATTGTCACTGTGATTTGATTCAGTGTGAAAAGAGACACAGGGCAATAAGGCTATAAATACAGTGTATTGGCTTTGGTTAACTCTTGTGTGGGAGACATTACCTTGTTCTTGTCATTGTTATTGCTTGTCGGGGAGTGGGCAGAAATGGAGGTAAAGGAGTAAGACAGAACATGATGATGAGGATGAGGAAGAACACAAAGACACGTATGGTGACAAAATGACGATGATGAAGATGAAGATAATGATGAGGATTATGATGGAAGGATGGTGCGATGATGATGACGGTGCCAGTATCATGATAGCAATTCTGAAAATGACATTGATGACATGGTTAGGATATTATTGGTAGAGATTTCTTATTGATTTAAGAAATCAGTGAGGTGTGCCAGAGATTCATTTACCTGCTACTACTAATACTTTAATGTACATCACTAATAAACTATACCTTTCAAAAATTAAAAAACTAAAACTGTATAGAATAAACTACATAAACAGCCTCCTATACGAATAGGATAGTATTACAGAGGGAGACAGGTAATACAATTTTCTACCTCCTGCTTCATAATAAAAGTCCAGATTACATTTTAGCCACTGGCAAATTACAGCATATGATTACATTAGGTACAAATGACAGTTTATGCAAAAGAAAATGGCGTGCTACAATGCTGTTGTATTATTGTCTTTAATATTAGGATGATTTAGCTGTAACTGTATTTCTACCACAGACAGCAGCAGTGTACTCGTGTTTTTAATCTCTGTTACCATGCGTTGCTTGTACAGCATCTCCAACTACGTAAAATACATGTATCTGAAATAAACTATTAATAATTTCACTTATAGGTGAACCAGTGTGCCCTAGTCTCTTGCAGTTTATTTTCCTTTGACTGTATGAGTTGAATGATGTTAATAATAACTAATAAGTAATATACTGTAGGTTAGCATCTCTTCTGAAGTATATTAATAGTAAAGCAAAAAACAGTAAATGTGCTCCAAACAGGAGTAAAGCCATTGACTGGTGCAGGTATATGGAGCTAATTTTCTGTCAAAAACACATAACACACAAACAAAACATCTTTTACAAATGCCAAATACCATTAACTAACAAACACAGTTTGGTTTGCAAATACAAAACACAATGAACAAACGAATGGATTTAGTTTTGCAAATACACATCGTATTTATCAAATACCAGACATAATTTTACTTCCTTAACCCTAACATGATTCAGAAACAAATACAGCATATCCTATAAGTACAGAAAAAAAAATTCTACAAAGATAAAAAAAAATCATGTGATTTTTGGCACAGTATTTCGGCTTACATTAGTACTTATAAACATTAAGGGCAAAGAATGTTGCATCGTTTTCAAGCAGTATTTGCCTTAGAAATCATTACAATGTCAGCTGTGCACAGTCCTGTGACGGGAACTACACACATCACCAGCATGTTTGACCCACTGAATTACTCAGGACAATTGTGAGAAAATCCTCAGCACAATTACAGCAGAAAGATTGTGCTAAAATTCATATGATATCAGTTTGTCTTTAATTTTTTAAAATACTTGTAAAACATGCTGTATTTGTTTCTGAAATATGATGTATTAAAAATGTATATTTGTTTGATAAGTACATTTTGTATTTGGAAACCACACTGTTTGTTAGTGAATTGTGGGGCATGTGTAAAACAGCTGATAATAAAACCACACATTTCAGCGAAAGCAAATAATTCTTTCCAAATGGGGCTTTATGTGTCTGAAAAAAGATAGAAACAAAGCAACTAAACTATTCAGTCACAGGGTACAAAAACACAAAAACTAAAGCTGTATGTTTTTTGTGATGAAACTGATAAAACCCTGTATCGTACCCAAACTGAAGCTGCTGTTGCTGTGGGAGGAGTTGCTGCTGACGACACCCGGGGAGACTGTTTGTGATCCTGTTGTCTGACTGTCTCTGCTGCTGGCTGGAGAAGTGGAGGAAGAGGAGGAGGAAGGCAGCGGGGATGTTTTTGTCGTGGAGGAAGACGAAGAGGAGGAGGAGGCTTTGGATGACGATGAAGAGGAGCTTTTGGTCCAAGCAGCTTTAGACAGCAGCCCTAAAGGTTTCGGCAGCGCTGGCGCCTGCAGCTCCGCTGTCTCTGCCAACACGGTGAGGACTGATGAGAAGGCAGCCTTTTCTCTTTGGCCCTCTCCACGTGTCTGTTGCCCTAGCCAGGCAGTGGGGTCCCTGCGCACGCTTGGTAGACCACCCCGTTCTCCGTCTGCAGGGCTCCATTCGGCCCCGACTTCGGTCCAGGTGCCTGTTCCGGTCATTGTCCCAGCCTCAGCGAAGACTTTACCTCCTGCTGCAGCACGCACCCCTGCTTCTGTTTCAGTCCAAACTGCTGTTCTGGCCTCCGCAAACACTTTTCCCTCAGGCCAAGCTCGAGATCCAGTTCCAGGACCAGCGTCAGTCCCATCCATCGCATCTTTGTGTTTAGCCCAAGCTCTGTCTCCTCTCCCTGGAGTGGCTGAAAGGTTGGAGGGCACTGCGGGGTCCAGAGGCAAAACAGCCCGCCTCATTGACTCATGATGACCTCCCTCAGCTGCAGGAAACACAGAGACAAAGGGAAAAAACAAAGCATGAGATGAGAGAGCGGTGGATGAGAGAAAAAGCAGAAGTGTTTAATTAGGAGCATGGGGCAGTAGTAAGATTGTGACCAATCTATGACTCATGAGTCAGATGCATAAACACACATCAGAGGACACGCAGCTGAACACCTCAGATCATTATAATATTCCTTATAATGCCACCACAACTACTAAGAGATTTACTGTAAAAGTGCTCTGCTCACACTCACCTACACTTACACAGTCATGTGTTTACACCTAGTATCCACACTACTCTGGCATTTGATCCCTAAAACAGAGACTTAGAAACACCTGCTGATTCTTTTAGTTTGCAAACTCTGGGGGATTGTAGTCTGGACAGATAGAAACCAAGGCTTTTGGAAAACTAAATAAAAGCTACAATGAACAATGCGACATAAAGTAAAATGAAATAGAATTCAGGGAAAATCAGCTTTGCTTTTGTTTTCTTCCAGTGTGCGTGGCTTACAAGAATAAAATGAATGAACAGTTTTGTAAATCATATTGCAGTGTTTCTTCTGTATTCATTTAGCAGTGGTGCACCACCACAGCAAGCAAATGACAACCAATGTAAACATTTGTGTAAAGTTTGTAAATTAGCTTTAATGTTGTCTTTAACTAAACTAAGCATAGTCCAGATGCTTTAGAAGTAGTGAAAATATCATAACCTCAACTTAAAAGACCCAAACACCAACAGATATGAGACTAAAGTAGAATCTTTGCTCAAAGCACCAAAGCTGTTTTAAAAATTCCAGAGGAACCACTGTATTTATCCTAACTTTTTCAGCTTCTAAAAATAAAGGCTTTCCCCACATATGCCTGAAAAAACAAAAACTAATACTAAATAATAAATACAAACTAAACCATAACTAGTAAATTCCTCAAAATAACAATAAAACAAAAACTACTTATGAACTCATAAATCTAACTAAAGCTACACTGAAATCAAAAACCAAACTTGAAGACTAAAAAACAATAAAAACTAATGAAAATGTCAAAACTGTAACAACTCTGACACACGCACACTTACAATGAAGTTATATACTCTGTTTCTTTATGGCAAACACTCGTATGCATGCGTACTGCCTCTGTCTCACACACACTTATCCAAAGGGATTAAATAAAATCTAACTGCAGCTTCGGAAAAATAGTAATAATGTCTAAAGTAGGTCACTTATGTTTTTAGAGGATAAAGCATAGGGAATTAATTTAGATGTTCCAGAGTGCATAAATTAGGACACACACATACACACACCCTAATCAGCTGTGATTTCACAGATATTAATCTGATCTGTTAGGTTAGCCACGGTAGCTTGTGGATTTATTATTCCTAGAACATACACAAGTATTCAGGCTGCAGAAATGCATCAAATACAGCTAATGGCTCAAACTAACACTGATGGACCTGAAATATATTTATCCAGCAAAGTCTGGGGTGAATTTTTGTAAGTACAGACAAAAGGAAGAAAGAAAAGTGTCATGTTTCATATATTTAATTAAACGGCAAATGAGTCAGATCCACAAGTAAGGAGAAGAAAAGACTGCATCCAGTCAAAGCATTTAGCCTCAGCGTTTATCTCCATTCAGTGAAATGTCTTCATCTTCTCTGTAGCTGCAACAAAAGCCTGTAGGTTTGGCAGACTGAGGCGATTATCCTGCCTAATACATTCAGTCTCAAAGGCACCTTGCCTTAGTGGAATTGAAAGATGAGAAAAAACAAGGCTGACCAGCTGACTGGCTCACTGGTCGTCTCACCAGGTGACACAGTTTATTGCATCTGCTCATTTGTCCTGAAGTAAAGACGTTTGACTCTGGCGTCACTCCAGGATGACGTTGAGTTTCTTTTTGTTCTAAAAGATCATAAAAAGGAAGCTAACAAAGTGGTGTTTTTTGTTCTGTTTTTTTTTTTATGCGCACATTCCGCAGCACTCCTTTCAGCCTGGAAATGTGTTAGCGTGCATGTGTGTCGCACACTTCCCACGCTCCCCATGTCTCTGTGGAGGATTGCTTAATTAAAAGACAGTGATTCTGAGCAAGTGAGGCTTTGCAGAACTAGCTCAGGGCTTAGCTGCTGTATATCCTCTGGACACCTGCTATAAAGCATCTCAACCACCCCGCTATTAGCCACCACCACTGAGCAGTCTGTTCCTTATTATAGGATGTCACATCACAAATGCCATTTAAACAGGAAATTAATCCGTTGACAATTTATATTCCAGGATTTTCATGGTCTGTGTCATATGTTAGTGCTTCCATCCAGAACTCCATTATTCATAGTGAGAGAGGAGAAAATGGCAGCTAGAAATGGCAGGAGATTATTTGGACACTGGAGAAATTGCAACATGCTTGTTAAACTTCATCTCTCTCTTTGTTACGATTCATCATATACGCTACTTAGCATGGAGTGCTGGCTCTAAACAGATGGTGATGTGTAAGTGTATGAATGTCGATAGCAAGCTGCACTTGAGTACAAAGATTCTTGTGAACATGCATTAAATATACTGAAAATAACTAAACGAATCAATCATGTTTATGACCTACCAATAATAAGCACAGTTATTTTACAGTAAGCTGCAATTTTTATGTTTGAATTATTTCTTTATTTTTTTTATATACTAACAAAAAACATCACCCTAATATGCAGTTTCTCCCACCTCCACACAAAATAGCAGCACTTAGCATTGTTTAGCTATCTGTTTTGGTTTTATGTTCTCATCAAGTGAAAGTAGGCTGCTGGTGTTTCCAATAATGTTCAAATTCAGAGAAATCCATTATTTAACTGCAATGGTCCATTTTGTTTGGTTGACTGGCATCACATCCCCTTTACTAAGTTAACATTAACATTTAACATTACTTGTAGCTACTTCATTAGAATGAACTGGTATAATGAATATATGTCACTAAATATGATGTGAATAAAACTGTAAGCTATATGACTACAAATTACCTCTTAGTTAAAGGCTCTGAGTTACTAAGTTCATCCATACAGTATATATGTTTGCAGCTTTTATTGAGTAATAACGGAAGTGCTTTTGAAGGAGAAGGAATCTTATCCATAGATTAGCTCTCACCTATGCTCTCTCTAGCTAGCCAAATGATAGAACCAGTAATCGCTGTACAGGACCCTCACAAAATAAATCCTAGAAATATAACAACTGAAAATGCCTATAGTTTTACAGAGATGTGGATGAAAGGGGGTGACACACCACAGATGATCCCACGACTGGAAAACATAAAAAGAAGTTGTTTTTTAGTCGGACAGAGTAAATATACTATAGCTTTTATTTTAATATTGACAACAAGTGCAATTACATTGTGTGATTATTTCAATTAAATATTGGTGCTATCCAAGGTACTGAAATTCTGATTTAATTCTGGCATGTTAAATTTAGCATGCATTTAGCCCTTTGTTTAGTTGCCTTTGATTACAGTTCAAATTCCAAAATTCTTTTATTAAAGTTCATAATTATTAAACCCAATAAATGCCACTAGGAATAATAATTGGCCATCTCATTTAACACTTTTTTACAGTAGTTGTTTCATTGAGAAAACAAGGTACATGTGTGGCTAGTCATCAGGAATCAATTTGTTTGAGTTACAGTAGGATGAATGAATGGATTGATGGATGTATGGGCTGTACCATATGCATAACTGTTAGCAGTGTTTTGCTTGTCTTCTCCTCCAAGAGTTAGCCACCTGCTCTGGCTGAGAGCAACATATGTGACAACCATCAGACCTCTGACAAAACACTAGGAAAGAAGAACCTCCACTGAGAACAAATATGGACAGGATGGATAGATGGATGGATGGTAGAAGAGAAAGTGTGGATTAAAAATGGATAAATATGGATCAAAGCAGACCTGACCTGTTTTATCTATTTGGACAAAACACACAGGACCTTTTTTTTTGCCCATTTCCATGTGAGAGCATTCAGCTTACAGGCAGATTATGAGAATCATCGCATGGAAATGGTGTACAAAGAGCTGCTGGCCATTTACGAGGCTTTAGACTAGTGTCATGTTATGTATTGACCGTAGTGTCTTGCCAGCTGGCACTGTGTCTGCTGATACCCCTGAATCTCTGTAGATGCCAGCAAAACCCTGTAAAGCCTTGCCAGGTCACTACAAGCTTACTTTTTGCCCATTCAGATTAGCTGTTCCCAGGTGGCTGTCATATTATAATGGTAAATGTCTATGTTCTGTAGCTGTGGCTTTGCCCTCCTCAGACCTGGGTTGCGTACTTAGTGCTATGGGCCAAGCACATGCTGCCACTCTGACTGTGAGCAGGACAGGTGGTGAGGAAGTGTGAGAATGGGACTGAGCCAACTGGTCCTCAGCTCAGTGAAGCTCAGAGGGAAAAAGTGAGGAGGGGGAGTCTGCTTAGCCGAGTCTGCCAACTAGCCAAATGGTGGCGAGTTTTTAATGAAGTACTTCTTAAACAGGACAGATGAAGAATAATCATTGTTAACCTCCACTTTAAAGTGGCACAGGCAAAATTTGCCAATGCAATTTATATCATTTAGCTGCAGTACAGATTAGTGCATGATCAATTTGTCACTTTCATAGATGTGACCATACTCAACACAAGAATTTCGCTTAGAAGTAAAGATGAAATTCTGTCCTGTAATGCAACCTATTAAAGGGACAATTTGTAAATATTTTAGTTCAAAACGTTCAAAATTGAACTCGATTTATGTTGAAAAGGTGTGAAAAAAATGTTTTGGGCTTTTCATGCCTTTATTGGACAGTTGCAGTGAGGAGAGACAGGAGATGTGGGAAGAGAGAGTAAATCGTTTGCCACGATTGGTACACATTTCTTTGTATATTTCAGCAGTTTAAGTAAAATTGGTAGGCTTATACTATAGTGGCATAAAACGAACAGAAAAACACATATCATTAATCGCATTTATTTATACTAGAATATCGTCATCAAAAATGTCATTATGCCTTGTAATTATCAAGTTGAAAAAAACAAAACAATGGGCTAAAAGAGGCTGCACCCCTGTATTACACTCAATAACATTCAAGGTTCCAGTTATTAGATGCAGACTAACGCATTTTACATACATTGCTTTCTCGTGTGCTCCAGTTCAGTTATTGGTAGTGAGCTTACAGGTAAGGTAATTTCTAAAAGTCTATTTTAGGATGCGTGTGTGTAACAGTAAAAAGTGTTTCTTTTCCTGTTAACAATGTATTTAAATTACTTTCCCTTTAAAAACTTGCTTTAAATAAAGCCTTTGAGGCTAGAGTGGGAGTGCTGGTAGCAAATCAAAACACTAATACACTTGAGCGGTACGAGACTCAGTAGGAGTAAGGATGGTCCCAAGCCAGTAGATGTTGTCCAAGAGAATGAGGCCATCCAACAGGATGGACATGTAACCATTTCCTGGAACTATTCATGGAATCCATCTGTTTGTGTGGAGGCGAGAACAGGAAGCAATTTGGATGCATTGTTGAACGCATGGACAGACGGTCAGGTAGACAGACCAATGGATCATAATGAAAGGATGATCTCTAATTAGTTCACACGACAGATATACAGTGAGACGGTTTAGAGACTTTAGAGACGGTTAATCTTTCCATATTTGACACAAAATTAACGTGATCAAGATCTGTTGTTTTGACAGTGTTGAATTGAAGCACATATTAATGGACAGACAGGACAGAAAGATCAGATCAACATAAGCCCAGTGTGACACTATTACATTATTCAAACACTTTGGTTTCTAAAACACATTTGGAAAAACTCAGGAGCAGCAGCTCAGGAGCGTTTGTTATTCTCTTAGAGCACTGACAGAGTACAACTTGTAAAATTGTGCCATTTTTCTCAGTCAAATTCAGGAGGGCTGCCAAAGAGCAAGGAGAAAAAAAACTGCCTGACAACAGCATCTATTCACTGTGTGAACTGACTGTAACAGGAAAACTTTGTCACCATTTGACTAATTCATTCTTTTACGATAATTGCTTTTGTCTCCCAACTTCTCTCGAAAAACAAACCAAGCTGCAGAAGCAGCCATGCCTTGTCACAGACAGTTGATATATGCGTCATTCCTGTTATACAGTGACTTTTCTGTCCTGAATGACTTACTGATTCATGTTTTCTCTAAAATGAGCCACATATTTATAACAAATGGCTTAAATTATGTATTTAGGTCTTCTTCACCACTTTAACAGCGATGATAGACATTAAAATACTGCTTTGTATTATACACACCATGGTGATGTAGGCTTGCAGTGTTATCATGTGCATGATAATCGACTTCCACAAGAGTATAAACCATGAAATGATGAAATCCTTTGCTGTGTGTCCCCCATCTCCCCCCTCCTCCTGTTAATATGTACTTTCTTACTTTCCAAAAAAGACTACAATTTCATTGCAACAATTTTCAGTGACATAAATGTTTTTTCTACAGAATTCAGTTGCAAAATTAAGTTAGCTCCTTCAGTCTTACCTTTCTTAAAAGGTAAGCTACGACAATTGTTCTCCAGCAAAACAAATGTAAAACATAACTGACATCGATCTAAAACTTCTGTTTTTTTGTAGAAGGCTCACTTGCTAAATGTTGATCCCTCGAAGATTCATCACTAACTTTGGTTTAAATGTTCCACCCTGTTAGTTAACCTATTATTTCTTGAGTTCCTGTGCTTGACCAATATTTATTCCTAAAAATTAAACATGTCACTTTTGAAGAATGATAAAAACATGAAAAATATGCATTTGTAATTGTGAGGCCAAGCAGATAACAGAAACCACCCATATAGTGGAAGGATGAATGAGTAGGTTATAAATAGCTAATGGTGAAGCAGATTGGCGCCTGTTTGTTAAATCATGTTTGAAAGTGACACACACATAATGTGCTGTACATGGCTGTCATGATAAACTCTTAAATAATGTAGTGTTACAGAGAAAACATACTGTAGTTCACCCAGAGCTGTGAAACACATGGGTGGGTGTTGGGGTTACAGCTATCGCTCATGTCTGAATGGAACAATAGGCGAAGAAACTGTTTCATCTTATTAACATTTTATGGAAATGATTTTTTTTTTGTTGAAAAAAATTATCTAACAATGTAGTTTAGGCAAGCAAATAACTGGCAATTTAAAAAGACAATCACATGACATTGTAGAGTGTCTGAACTCTGTGTGTGAACTACACCTTCAGAGAAGGTTCTTTTTTCTTTTTTTTTTGACAGAGATACTGTTTATTTCAGTAATAATAATAGTTCATTCTATTGCTGGTAAAAAAAAAAGAATGAAAGGTTTTACTAAGGTGACAAGGAAAATTAAATCTTTATAAATCTGCCGTTTCGTTTGTGGATTTTGAAATGAAAATCACTATTCTTTTTTCATTCTTTTAACATTGGTTTTTATGTGACATATCCATTTATAGAGCACATGATTTAGCTTTTATTTGCTATTATTGTAGGCATCATGCATGAATCATATGTAAACAATAGCATCATTTTTTTCATGATCCATGATGATAGAAATGCATGACAAAAATAGCATTTTGGCAATATTTTATTTTATATTTTCTGCTAAATTTGACAAATCGTATTTTCAGGGAAGCTCATGTCTTATTAATAGGATCCAAATTCCCCTGTACTCCCCTGTAGTTCATACCCTGAAGACTCTACCCAACTCTCTTAAGATCCTTCTTGTCCTTGACCTTGGCTTAAAACACAGCTTAGTAACCAGACATGGCTTCTCATGGGATTTCAACTGCTTTAAACCTGACACGGTCATTTGCTTGGCACTGCAGTAGAAGAAGGGGTTGAAATGGTAAAGTGAGACTGACAGGAAGGATTACTGTAACGGTCTATTATAGTATAGCGAGTTCATTTGCATACATTTTTCATCCATTTTACTGACATGGACGGAAATGTCTCTGATAAATTCTACTTAACACTGTAAAAGTAAAAAGAAGTAT
>JAPQRN010000022.1:24105530-24121597 GCA_037367275.1 Coranthus polyacanthus | reverse complement strand
CTCGTTCTGGAGGAGGACATCCGGTTTTTGATTTCAATAATTTCAATATATCAGCAGCTCCTTTAACTCGTGGGGTCAAAGTTTCACTAGTCTGCATCATGGGTCACTAGCATTACTGTGGCTAGGCTAGTGGGTTTATTTCAGTCTGTTTATCGTGATTCTTTAGAGTCTGTCAGTGCCAAAGGTGTTCGGTTCATTCAATTTAACCTGCAGAACTTTGTGTAAAGTGTTTTGCTGCTGCTGTAAAGTCATGATGTCGGACTTGTGAGTCCCTTCAGAAGGGACCTGCAGCTGAACGGTTTGCGTTCAGGTGCAGATGCCTGTGAGTAACCGTCTGACCGTGTATTGACTCTGGGCCCCATTGGGCGTATCGGAGATGTCCCAGTTTATGTATCAACTTGGTTCATGACTTGGTTCAGTTAAGGTGGGCTTCTTGACTACAACACAATACAATACATATTCTTTCAAACCAAATGTGATAATGCGGGGTATCACGCAGCCAGTTGACATACATTGACCTACAGTCTGTGGCATTGACAGACACTATACCACCACCATCATTATACAACATTTCATCTTGCATCCACTAAAGAGGCAAACGTGTCACTAGTGTGGTGACACAGTGTCACTAGTGGTAAAGTCCCATTCAAGTTGCATGTGTTTTCTCATGTTGAGTGTAAAATCATCAAATTCCAAGTCACTTGCCTCATGTTCACACTTCTGCTGACATTAAAGCTTTCAGGAGACTAATGAAAGAATGGCGTGTTCAGCAAACACCAGACAGATCAATAACATTACTAATCGACTCAAGGTAACAACAACTGTAAAACTGTTAAAAGCTTCACTTGAACATATTTGATAGTAACATCTCTGATCTCCAGCGGGCTTACAGATCAGATGTAACTGTGTATAGAAAAGCTCATGTTAAGCTCAGGCTGTGAAGCAGAGGCAACAGATTCTGCATACATTCTTAAACTGTTCTCACAGCTTCCTGAAGCTAATGTTGTTGCTGTTCAGCAGCCTAACATCTGGACAGCTATGTAGCTGCCGAGGTTCTGTGAGAGAACCACCTGAAACGCTGCTGCCACGCACAGAGGGAGGAAGTCTATTGTCATCACATATCAGTTGTTTTTTTTTAGTATTTTTGTGTCACTTTAACATCTGAGTACAGCGATGGAAACTTTTAATGGACATTACATGACCCTCTTCAAAACCTTGTCACATATTATTTGAAAGTCATCTGCAGCCAAAAAATAAATTACACTCTTTAAACACGACACAAAATAATTTTTATACAGTGAGAAATTGTAGACACTATCCTGCTATGCTAACGCTAATAACATTCTTTTTCCACCTTTTTAAGACCAGTACAGTCACCAATTATTTCCAAAAGCACTCAAGTCTTTAGAAAACAATTGAAAAGTTTCAAAGGATATGCAGGACAAGGACATATGACAGAACAATGGCAGAAACTTTTCAACAGAAACAAAAAGATCTCATCCCATTTTGCCCATGATCATAAAATTTAAAACTGTCTAAAAAAGACTTAGATCTGTCATCTCCTGAATAGTGCTTCATACAAATGATGTGAACAATGCCGTCGCATCACTGGTTAAATCATGCTGGCTTTCTCTCATTTTAAACAACATTTGAATGTTTAGCTTATCGGCTCATTCTTGACCTTGAAAGCAAAAGACGAAACCATTTCCTCTCATGGTCCACTTATTCACTTGACAGTCTGGGGGTTGATTCTTGACCGTGGATGGATGGAAGTCTTAGAAGTGCTCAGAATAATGAGCATAATGAACATCTACAGTTTCAAGGCAACTGAGCAAACTTCAGTACAAGGGAGTAATATCTTGTACATTCATTCTTACCTTTTGAATACTTCCAGTTAGTAATTTTTATTTTTATCATAACAAACCTAATTGTAATTGACTTATATATAATTATGTGTCTGTAGTCTCTATGATGTGCTGGTGCATCTACTACTTTACACTGACATAATATTCCAAAATCTGAGAAATATGAATGGTTGATGGAGTTGCATATTCATGGTTTTGGTAAACTGGTACAGCTGATATACTTATATCATGGCTACCTGGTGTGTCCAGTGCTTCTTGGGTGCTATCCAGCTTATGATGAGTGGGGACACTGTCAGAAAATGAGGTTAGGCTAGGTTAGGTTAATAGCAGACACAGCTCACTGCAACAATAGCCATGTTTCCATATAATTGTCATGTGAATTGGAAGCAAATTCTTAATGAAATGTTGATAAATGCTGCAAAAAAGAAAAAAAGAATTTCCACCAACTGGTTTGGAGTGAAAAAAATTGGCTGTGTAGTGTCGTCAGAAGGTGCTGCTATAGGCTATGTTACAATAAACAGAGTAGAAGAAGTAGAGCATATTGTGTTGTTTTCCATCTAAAATAGCTGTGTTGTTTTTCCATGGATGGGACTGAGGAATAATTAGGCCTCCACACTACCTGTTTCCATCTCCCATTAAGTTCATTAGCTCTATTTCTAATAAGGCAAAAACCACATCAAGCAAGTGTAAAAAAAAAAACCCTGCAAAATTAAGGAAGGGTTTTTTTCCTAATTTTACCATTTTCATGAACTTTTTCTAATGCAATACTTCAAAATGTGCATGAAAACACAGCCAATGGCATCTATTTGCATTATGCTCTCTCCATTTAGCACTGACTGAGACAAGTACTAGAAAGATATTCTAGTACACAATATGGATTTTTAGTAGATATGTTTAATTATCCAGATACAACTGGTATGTGGACAATGACACTGGTATAGCAGCTTTTGTTTAAGCATGTTGGTAAAAAAACGAATATTTCGAAGCTGCCATAAGTAAAGGTCTTGGTTATTTTTGTTGCAATTTGTCTTGGTGTTTTCAGGTTTTCAGGTGCTTTGTATTTTTCCATCCTCATATCTAAAAACTATAGTTCAAGCGTCCTCACTTGTTCTTATTCATTGGTTTATGGAGATATACACACATGGAGCTATGGAGACTCACAAAGCGCTGCCCGACAGTGCACACATTTGTAATCCCAGACACTGTGGGGGCCTGCACGCTCACTGCCTTAAGCATATTCCCCCAGCAGGAGGGGCTGGAGGGTGTTGAAAGCATTTGAAGGAAGCAAAACAGCCCTCAGATGTTATTCAAATGGTGGGATGGTCCATGGAGCAGGAGATTATGGCAGTGGCATCCTGGACATGAGGCTGCAGGAAAACTGCAGGAGGTCACAGGAGATTTTTAGTAGTTCATCTGAGATGAGATTTTCAAGTCTTTATGGTGCGTGAATGGTGTTACCACCATTGGTCCATATTCATGACTATGACTAGGTGAGATGTTTTCCATTCCACTGATGAGACTGTGCCTCGTACATTAACATATTCTTAATCTCTTGTACTCTGTGAGGTTTTCCGGGACTACTGTTCCAATTCTGATTCACCAAATACAAATTACACACACCTGTCATAAATTTCATTGTTCAGCGTGAAATGCTTCCTGTTCCAGTGCTTCCAGAAGGTGAGTGAGATTTAACTGTTGTCATAACCAACACCTGTAACACTATACTTTGTGTTTCATTCATGAAAATGAATTTCATTCATAGGTAAGTAAAAAGAAAATGGCCCACTCTCTCTCAATGTTAATGCAACACCTACCTTTACAAGAAAGTGATTGAAGGAATGAAAATGAGGCTGTGTTCACATGCCTGAACATGTCCACAACCAGTGGAAAACTTTGAAAAAATCCTATTTTTAATTGGAGCCCACATGGCCGCATGTAAATGGACATTGACTATTCATTTCCATGTAAAAAGCTTGGTAGGAATATGTTGGTAGGAATATAAGTTACAAGCTAATAAATATCTTTATAAAGCAAAGTGCGTAATTTAAGATTGAATCTGCTCTTTTGTGTGGTTCTTGCATTTGTGTAAAAAAAAAAAGAAAGTTTTTTGTTTTCCATTCAGATCAGCTTGTGCTTCCGTCAAGATAGTGACACTTCTGTTCTTGGGAATAAGTGCAGTCGCCTGAATCAGAGCACAAGCACACAGACCGAGACACAAAGAGCAGCTCAAAGAGGCTGCCTCTTCTCCGTCACCGCTTTCACTTTTATTATTCCATTATTATTTTACCATGTGAGGCACATCCATTTTGAATTTCATTTTCTCAAACCGCTTCTAAAAAAAGCCTGAGTCGTTTATAATACCGCACAGCGGCATCATCCTCTCTCTGTCATGGAAATGTTACTCGTGTTGCTGTAGAAAATGGGACCAGCAAAGGTCAATTGATTCTCTCTCTTATCTAATACGGTCTAATCGGCTGCCTGAGCTCGTCGCACTGCACGACTAGAAAATGCTGCACTCTTGGTCTTGTGTATTAGAGTTCACTGCAGAGAGCTATAAGTCTATAAGGATTTCTATAGCCCTAGCACCACTTGTTATATTTTGGTTTTGACTTTTTAGATTTTACACTGCCATAGAGCAGAGCGGCAGGCCAACAAAAAGCAGGGTGAAGGATTTCTGCTATTTTCTGTAAAGCGATAAGTATGTCAGTCTCGATGATGCCATTTTAACCGTTATTTATTGGACCACCATAACCAGAAAAAATGTTATATACAATAAAATTAATCTTCAGTGTCAGTCTCAGCTTTGCTAGAGTTTTACTGCACTAAAGGAATTTCAACCAAGTAAAAAAGCCTTGCTTCGGGGAAATGTGTCTTTTTTGTCTATCAGGAAAAAGAATCTTGTCAAGCATGTTTGTCATTACAAAGTAATCTCATTTCAAGAAAATATATCTAACTTGTCTAAATTAGGTATTTCAGCTAATTTACATTAAAATAGCAACAAGCTAGATTTAAATGGATACAAGGTAAAAGAATGCTTTGCATAATATCCCAGCACATGAACAAGGTTGTTTACCTTAGTTTATGAGAACACTTACGAATATTAAGTGTCTCTTAAATAACTGTGTTTTTGTAGCTTGTAATGAGCACAACTTGTTTATACTGTAATTTTGTTTTAGCTTCAAGGCTGATTATGGTCTTTCATGACTAGAGTTTTAGTTTTAAGAAATCCAACCTAGAACCATTTGCATTTTTTTGCTAAATACAAAACAATTTGCCTATATTTAAGAATAATGTATTTTGTTTCTTTCTAGTAAGGCTGTTTTATGCAGTGCTCAAACTCTTTCTAAGAATCCTGATGCTGAAATTCAGTATTTTAATACTGCACTTAAAACAATTAAGGATTACGATTTTGCTAAGCCGAGTGCTTTCCTGTTTGTTTGTTTTTTTTTTAACAAGATGCATCTCGTGAAATTGCCGGCACACACACCGCACACTGGTGTGTCTGACACACACTGAACTCCACATCAGCCTTTAGCTCATGTGGAGCAACACACAAGGGGACAAAAACTATTACATCATCTGCCTAAATCCATTTAGTCTGGCACAGACGCACAGACACAAAGAGACACGGACATTTGAGTACAAACACACCAACAAGCAGAGTGACACAGAGTGACACATGAATGTGCAGATAAACAAAAAAAAAAAAGAGTACTTGGTCAGAACAGAAGCAGAAATTTCACCTAAATTCAAGAAAAGCGCACACACGCCCCGGCTCAGATCCCATCTCTCGCTTCATTTCCCACAGCCAACCTGCTGCTGCCGAGGCCTCGCTGGCGTGACAGCGACTCTATGATGACAAATGATGACGGACTGCTGTGGAAGTGTCTCTGTGAGTGTGCATTTATGTGTGTGAGCGAACTATGCAGTTAATGGAGGAATGCTACTGGGAACTTGTTTGTATCTGATGGTTTCAAAGGATTTTTTTTTTTTTCCTTTTTTAGCCTTTGCAGAGTCTCAACATCATTACAACACTGAGCGAATCTCAGATTTATCATGAGACCAAACAGTCGGCATGATGGAGTGCTATGAAGAATAGTACAGAATACACTGCAAAAACAACCCTAAGGAAGCACATATTAAATAACCAAACTCTCTTGTATTAAGCAAAAAAATAAAAATCTGCCAAAGGATTAAGTAAATTTTGCTTGACTAGATTAAGGCTAGAATAAAAGTCTAGCCAGTGGAAAATTAAACTAATTGGGAAAAAAAAAGACAAAATTTAAGCAAGTTGTGCTTATTACAAGCAGCAAAAACATATTTATTTATTATGGCTGGAATATTATGCAAACTATTGTTTTAGCTTGTTACTGGTTCAATCTATCTTAATATTACCTGGAATATCTTATTAAGTTTGATATATTTTCTTAAAATGTGGTTACTTTTCTAATGAAAAACAGCCGTGAAAAGACTCGTTTCCCAGAAACAGGGCTATAACTCCTTTACAGTGAGAGAATTTAGGGTCTATAAAAAATTAAAAAGTCTAATTTAAAACAAACAGGAAGTCCATATAAAATCAAGATGAGACTCACACATTTGGATCTCGCCAATAATGTGAAGCCAATTTAGTGCTTCTAACCAATAAATCTGTCAGGCAACCTGGCATCGCAGGCAAAATTTATCACAACCCCAGTGGGGAAAGAGTTGGATGGAAAAACTGGTTTTAAGCAAATGTAACTTAACAAATGTGTAAACAGGGTATAATTAAAGCAGAAGGCAGAAGCTGTGTGAAAAAGGCTGAGGAACGTTGAGAAATGCTTGTTGTAGGGCAGAGGGAAGATTTTTAATGAACAGAGAAAAGAGAGAAAAGCAAAGCAGCGCTGACTTAAAAGAGGAAAATGGAGTACTTTCTCAAGCAGAACAGAGAACTCACTAACTATGCAGACTTGTAAGAGAACAGTGGAGCCCAGTGCATCATGGGTCAGAGCTGCTCACTGTGCATCGTCTGAAACAGTACTGTATCTTCAAGGACCAGGGAAATACAGAACGGACCAAAGGATCAATAAATGAAACTTCAGGACTGCTCAAACTTGGTGGGCATCTGGTGGAAGGTTGGGTTTGGAGTAGAAAAGCAAAAACAATATGTATTTCACAACCTGAGTGTGCCTTAGGGGATTTACAACACTGTAAACATTAAAATGTATATTTTTGACAATACAATAGAATTCTCTAATGTTTTAGCATCGACCTAAGGCCTTTTTGCTGCTCTGGTCAGTCTGCAGATCATATTTTTGTAAAACATTAAAAAAAATATATTGGAATTCTCCAGCTGACCGTGAAGCTATGAACTGCATTATTGATTGCCAGTGCGTTGTTTGCTGCTGTACATTTAATTCTTTGTTAATACATTGTTACTGAGAGAAGTTTTTAGATTTGACGTAAGGTTTTGTTCCCCGAGGGAAGAAAAGACAAGTTTTGAGATACAGTATGTGGTTAACGGCACGCTAGTTCAAATTAGTGAAGTATTTAAAGAAGCTCATACATTTGGTCGCAGGCATCTATAAAGTTCAATTATAAGTTGTTTTTTTCTTTTTTAAATCTGTACATAACCCAAAGTAGAAAAACAACAGGGCTCTGGTGAACTTTTTTGCATCGAGTCACAGCTAGCAGCATATTAGCTTAATTTAGCATAAAGTTATGGAATCAGCACAATACAGTTTGGCTCCAGGAAACGTAGAGGTTCCATCAAAGTCTAATCACCAAAAGTATACAAAAGACAAGCCTCTGGTTAGGAATAAAATATTAAGGGCTAATAGTCAGAGATCCACCTGAAGCTGTATATTTAGCATAGCACATAACAAAGTAGTAGGAACTTCTGGCAAAGGTGCATTTCCAAAAATATCAAACCATTCACCATTTTTTTTGTTTTTTCATACTATATTTTTGTAACTGAAGTTGTGTACTGCAGATGTGTTAAAACAAATTTGAAGTCGTTAAAGCTGCCTACGCTGGGAAAAAAAAGGTGGGAATGTTCCCTGCCAGCTTCACAGCCACAGTGTCGCCCTGTTTGCCCAAATTAAAGTCTGGTGCTGGGGATGGTCACTGGTGGGAAATCTTCTCCACCCACACAAACTGACAAATCCAATCTGTCTCCCAAACAGTAGGGAGAAGCTCTCTACCCAGAGAAACCTGGACACGTTGTTTATGTTCCTTTAGTGTAAATGTGTTCCTTTTTAACTGACAAGAAATATGTATAAATCTGGAAACTGTAAATTAGACTTGATTGTGACGTGAAAGCGGCAAAAGCATCAACAAGTGGTTGGTGAGGAGGTTGGTAGTTTGCTATTTAACTAGTCCATTTACAGAGTTTGTCAGTATTAGAGTTAAAATGTTTTCAAAAGTATGACCGTTCACAGCAGGTGATGATTCCCAATACTTCACATGGGTCACTGGAGACTCCAAAATAGACAGGCTCAGAGGCTTTTAATGGTGCTCTGCGTCTACGCAACAGCACACAGCGCAGTGTGTTGTATTTTTAGATTTCAATTTTCAACCCTTGTAAAGGTAAAATGGAGAGCTACAATCTGTTAGATTAAATAGTGTCTGTTTTTGAAGCACAGGAACGTCACTGTTGGGAAATTCAATTAAGTTTTATTGCATCCACACTGAAATATCAAAGACACTCAGTAATGAAATAAGCTGAGAGTCTCAGTTTCACCTTAAACTATGAAGGGTGCTTTAATTTTGTCTCATGAATATAAACAGAGACTTGAGGCTACATAAAAAGTTTTGCCTGTAAAATGGATAATTATTTGACATCAAAGCAAATTCCCACATGAAAGTGAAAATATAATGTAAAAAATCTATAAAATACGTTTAAATAGATTGGGGTATTGCCTTTATACATTTATTTCATTACTACATGCATGGTTCAGTGTTGATTTACCAAGAGTCCATAGATTTAAAAAAACATACAGAATCGCTTTTTTTTATATGTAAATATGCCTGATAAAGATCATAAAATTAAACGATGTAACAAGAGGTAACAAGATGAAAGTGTCATATTAAAAAGAGACTTTCAGACAGAAAAGTCATTCAGTCGTATTTGTTTGTACATTAGTGTTTGAATTGTTTGTCATGTGTCTGTTAGTTAGTTAGTTAGTTGCTATATACTTAACGTTACTTGTCAGTGTTAGAAGCAATTGTTGACGTAATCTTTCTATCCACGACTGACGTTCTGACATTCCAAAAAAGTGCATGTAATTCAACATAGTTTTGACAGGAGAAGAGTCAGTAAAAATGAAGACATTATGGCAATTCCTGGCATATTTTTTGCAAATTTGTGCCCTGACGACACATGACATTTTTGGGTCTCAAGCTCAAAAAGTTTGGGAACCACTGCTCTATACAATCCAGCGTTTTAAAAACACCTATAATATATACATAAACCTGCAAAAGATATATTTAAATATACTGAAATGAATATTTTTCACATATATTACATATTAAATAATATCATCTTGTTGCATCATTTTGTCTTGTTGTGGTATTTATGTCATTTTTGTCTCATTACCTCTTACATACTGTTACGTCTCGTTATGTCTTTTATGTCACTGTGTCATTTTCATCTTTTTTTTTTTTTTTAACGTTACTTTCATCTTGTTACGTCTTCTTACATCATTTTGATTTTCTCAGATCATTTCTGTCGTTTGGTAGTTTCTGTCTTGTTCGTCTTTCACAGCTGAGGCCTCTCCTCCGCATTTCACATGGCTTTGTTGAGGTCAACATTTGTAAACTATTCCTGTCTGTTTTAATTAGGAAAATGAATTCACATATAATATTATTGTTATGTATTTCACCCAATAAAAACAGCTCCACAACCTGTTTTGGGTTCCGACCCTGAGTTTTGGGAACGACAGGTCTACAGGGTACAGTAAATATGGAACTCCTGAAAGACATAAAACATTTTTGCAATAGTATATTATGTAATAACAATGACAAAGGTGTGTAATACTGGACAAACATTAGAGAAGTATAAGTGAGGTAAAAATAAAATGAGGTTTCACTCGTGTCACTACTGTCAATCTCAAACATATTACCAGTTTCATTCTTAACGTCTGAACCATAAAAGTTAAATTGTTATATAAAGTGTATAAGGTTATATTCAGTTTGAATTTCAGTCACATCGGGTTTTGTTTTCACCCTGCTGTCATGTGTTTGTCAGCCGGAAACATCCGTTTTCCCCAAAAATGTGAAAACTGTCAAATTAGAAGGCAAGCCAACATTCCTCAGAGGAAATGGTTGTCTGAAAGGAGGACAGGCCGTGTTTGTGTGCAGCACTGCACTAACACATCTCACACACACACACACACACACACACACATATTGTACTGTCGTGCACATATTTAAACAGAGGAAGGTAAGTTCAAAGCTCTAATTTGCTTATGAATTCCTATTAACTCAAGTACACACTTAAAACAGACCACATCACACACTCCTGCCCACTCAAACACACTCAGACTCGCACGCTCAAATGAAAGCATAATCATAGTGATCATTGTTGAGCACTCTGACTGATGATTGTGTGTGTGTGTCTGTTTGTGTGCCTGTGCGTGAAGTTGTATTGATTTTTCAGTAAAACACATGCCAAAACTGCTGCAGGATGCACCATGTGACCGCTCAAGCCAATGAGTGAGCTGGGTGAATCTGATTGGTCGTGAGCGTCTGATGTGTGTTTGCCCTTATTGTGTCCCCTGTGGTGGCACACGACCATATGTGTGTAGGTGTGTGACTGCGTTTTATCAGATGGCACATATTGAGTACAGACTGTCAGTCCATTAGTGACTGTGCGAATGACAGGCATTAATCGGATTCAGCACAGTTATCATTATCCTTAACCTGAAATCATCTGTGTTTAGTACAAACACTGCAAAGACTCTGCTCTCAAAAGCAAGGAGAAAAAAGTGGGGGAAATATCACAGAACAGGTAAAACAAAATAAAAACAATAAAGGCATGTGAAGAAAGTAAGACATTAACTTTCTTCACATGCCTTTTCATTAAAAAAAGTAAACTCATTTTAAGAAAACTATTTCAGTTGTAGTTTCTTTATAGTTTTAAGAAATTTAGCAAAACAAAATTTGCAATTTTTTTTGCTTAATACCCGACATTTTGATTATATTTAATAATAGCTGGCCTCTTTCTATAAGGCTGTTTTTGCAGTGTTGTCTCAGAGACACAAGGTGAGCTGCTGGTTGCTTTACAGCATAACTATATTTCTGCATTGCAAGCACACTTTTGCTTGGAAAATCAGAAACAGATTGGCTGATTTATAGTTGTATGTAGACTTTTGCCGCATTGTTCCCGCAGATACCTACACCATAGGTTTTGATTTATAGTTATGTGTTGGATTTCCTTCCCTTCTGTACACTTGGCTGTAGCACCATCAGGCCATATTCTGTTAGTTATCTTCAGCAGAGCTGCTGATGTTGTTGTACATTTTGAGTGGATAGGCTAAACACATACTTATCGAACTGCTGTCACATCTGATGACATTATTTCTCCATATCTCATTAAAATGAGGACTCTACAGTAGGGCTGTCATGGTAACCGCGACATTGCAATACCATGCTATTGACAAGCCTACAAGCAACCACGACAACCGCGATGGTCACAGTTGTTCTGCTTGTCATGTTACCTTGATTTTTCATCTGATCTGCAATAAATAAAGTAAAGCGCTGTCCAAACTTCCCTAATCCACTAATATTCATTTTAAAGATGTCCAGTACCAGTGTATAATACAGAGAGTGGTGCATTATGGGTTGTTAGCATCAGCGTGGCTAGGCTAGCAAGTGATTCTTTAGAGTCTGTACATTTGGTTGTTATCTGATCTTAATATGTGAAGAAATGAAAGGGATAAGAAGCTTTGTACTTATAATTCTGGTCATTCTCATTTCAAACATTAAACTTAGACCCAGTAATAAAATCTCTGTGAAAAGTTTTAATACCTTAAGATAATTAAGGACAAAAAAACTTGAAACAGGTGAAACACTTTAACATAAAAACTGCCTGGTAAGAAGACATGTCTTATCAGACAAAAAACAGGCATTTATAGCCTTGATTTAATGTCATCTTAGATTTCTCTTTTGCAGTGAAGATGCTGATGTTGATGAACAGAATCGTCTTTTTTCTAACTACACTAAAGCGTGAAATCGACACTAATTAGCCTCTACCTGTTATGTAAGATACTGAACCACAGACTCAGACACAGAGCACAGTTCACCGTCTTCACCGGCAGTTTGTGCCCGTTAAGAAAACATCACAGACTTCACCAGTTTCTGAAAAAGATTTTTCTTCACAGAGCTCAGAGACAGCACTTTACTTCAACCCTAAAGTGTAGAAAAAGATGCAGTTCTCCACTGGTTTCAACTTCCACAAGGCCGCCTGTGCTTAAAAGTCAGGCCCTGGGTTCACAATGCCTCGGCAGCAAACTACCTCAGATCTTCACAGTGAATTTCATACAGCCGTCTGAAACAACGGGTACACTGGTTTCCCACTCAGAAAAGGCCACAGTCTAATCTGGGTTGTGGAGTGCAGTTTACAGCTTCCTAACACCTAAACTAGGTCTTGAACAGCATGTCTGATTATGCACAGTTATGAATATTTTATGTAGATTTTTTTCTCTGGGCTGGTAAATAGACGGGAGACAGTGTGGCGAGGTCAGAACCGCGCGGGTTGACTTTGATTTACCCGAGGGGAATAATTACCTTCCTCATCGAAAGCAATTGTTCCGTTTACACAGCAATGCAACTCCGGTCCACCACACAGACGTAATGAGCAAAATAAGCTGCCATGTGGAAATGATTTCACTTAATTGCCGCTGATTGTAGGACTCTGATAAACTGCAAATGAAGTGTTCTGAAATATATGCAAAGAAATTCATTATATTTTTATCGTAACACAATATAACGTGTGCATGTTTATCTGCTGTTCAAACATTTTGTGACCTCAGTTACCTCGGTTTGGATTTAGCTGCTGTTTACATGAACGCGGTGTGCAGGATAACAGCCCAAATCAAAGGTCAAACTCAGGATAAGCTGTTTAAATGCTTCATCAAATCTTCATATTCCCATCGCAGATGAGCGCCGAAAATACTTCAAACGTCACCATGGAAACAGAAAAGCTACATTGCAATAAACATTGTGCTTATCTAATCAAAAAAGGCTAATATCATCATCCTGCAGCTGTTATATCATCACGCTCCGATGGGACTCAGAGGCGGTTTTATTCTTTTATCTGACAGTCAAAAAGTCAAAAAGTCAAAAAAGTGCTCTTCAGTGAGTGTAAAATATAAAACCAGTGTCTAACTTAATGGACAGTTTCACTTCATTATCATTCTGGTTTTATGGTCATGGTTTTGGCTGTCATTTCTATTTTAAACTCACAAAGCTCTGGTACTAGATGTGTAGAAAAGTCACTGAATGTAGCCTTTTGCCAAATTGTTCAATATCAGATTTCTTTCTTCCTGTATAAAACCAATGCAGGACAGTGCCAACACGGTCAGCTATGTGCATGTGTCTCCTCATGCACACGCACTGTGTTTGCAGGGTTGCTTTTAAAATGTCTTTCACTACAGATTAGAGAATAACCGCCCTTGATTACAATTTGTAATGTATTCTGTTACTCAAAGTGAGTAATGCAATTTAAATACTTTGGATTACTTGGATACACTGTCTTACATTATTATTGCATGTAACAGTGTGAATGAATGTGGTGACTGAACCCAGGAGTCACTCTGAATGTATATGAACTCTTATTGTTTTCAGCTCGTCTCGTTTTGAATCTTTAGTCAAAACTAGGCTTTACTTTCTCAAGTGCATTTTGTTTCGTTGCAGCTAATCCGTCAAATAAAAATGGCAGCAGAAAAGGCAGTCTTTACCTTCTCTGTTTTCACGCGGCATAACAGATAAAACATAAATAACAATAATGTAAATGTACTGTTCAGTGGAACATTCAATTTGATTGTCCATTCTCTCATTTTGTGTGTGGAGATGTAGGCTACACTGCTTGCACTTTGTTTTAAATCAGGGGCTTATGGGAAATTAATGATGCGAATAATGAGCGAATAATGCAGACTAAAAAGCAATTCCATTAAGTGCTCTATTGATTTTAGGAATATGACTATATTCTAATTACCACCTATTTAAGCTCTATCTGTAACTAAATACACTTAACTCATACTTTGGTATTCTAAATATAAATATATAATGCTGTTATGTTACTGATCCGCACATACATGAGAAACATGGGACCCTCTTGTAAAAACACTGCTCAGTAGTGTACACTAGTACAGCTTCTGCTTCAGCTACAGCTTCTGTTGGACAGAATGATCTCAGCTACAAGAGGTTGAAATCAAAGAGGGATCCTTACAAGAGACAGTTTGGGTAATATTTTTGCCCTTTTTTTGAGAGATGTTGCCCAACCTCAACTCAGTGTTATTATCAAAGACATAGAAAGGATGCCAAAAATGACAAAAAATAATGATCACCTTCTTTGTAAGAGCCTCTTTTTCCATTGTGACTAAAGCAACAAAGGCTGTGAGTGAAGCTTCGGAATACGATGAGAGGGAAATAAGACACGCACAATTCGAGACCACATGACACATCAAACACACATGTGGAAAGAGGCTCAGAGAGTCAGGTGCACATGCGGAGCGGGGAGTGAGTGATGGAGTGAAGGAGAGAGGTGAGCAGCTGCAGTGATACATGGAGAGCTCAACGAGAGGAGGCCAAGCAGCCGTAAATCCTCCTCTCTCCCAGTCAGCCCTTAAGAAGCAGGGCCTGATTAAATTTTCATTCTGTCTCTTGCTTTCATTCCCTCCCTTCTACCCCCCCACCCCCTGCCGGTGCTACAGTTGAAATAAATGCTACAGTTGAAATAAATCCCTGCCGCTTGTCTCTTGGCCTGTTTGGAGGCTGAAACAATCCTGTGGGTACGAGTTACTCATCAAGATCTAACTAAAAACCCTCAACCGCACAAGTCTCGTCTGAACACAGGCACTACAAGATAGCATTTTCCCAGTTCCATGTTCTGGGAGATTTTCTGAGCAGCTGATTTTGGACTGAATGGCAGGAAGATGATGCTGGAGTGAATGAAACAAGCATACCTTGAAGACAGGACGGCAGAGTAGGTTGCATTTTTGTGGCTTTTGAAGACACACACCAAAATCCGTGTGATTGTATGAAATCATTACAAGAACAGTGGAAGTTCAGACCAAAGTAATGTACTTTGATGTATTTCATTTCATTTCAGTGACAAAGGAAAAACACATCTTCTTGTTCACAGATCCTGACGCTGAGAGACAAGAGTGTGGGGAAAAAAACACTACAGAAGCCTAGCCTCTTTTCCTGAGCCATTTTCTGCTCAGGCCGTATGACAAGCAAATGAGTCTTTCTTTCCTTTCTATCTATTGCTTTGTGTTTTTTTTTCTCTTTAACAGTGGCCACGATTGCAATGGTGTTAGTGTTAATGAAGGCGATGATGTTTTTTCCCACGCTGTCACTCTTTTCCATGTCCTGCCTCTTCACTTCAGATTTAACCAATCATTAAATCAACCTTGTTCCCTGCTTGTCTGACTCCTGCTGTCTTTCACTGCTCCAAACCTTCACACTGACTCCTCCAGAGGGAAATTTCCAATTCCAAGGTTGACACTTCATCTCTACAGTTGTCATCACTGGGGACAGCATGTCCTCTCCATCAGGGGGGAGCTCTATTATGTGTTCCATGAACGGGGTTCACCACCCCACGAAAATCATTCCATCATGGGGTCACGCCAAAACCATTTTTTTGTCAATTTAATCATCCAACTAGACAGAACTGCTACCGCAAATGCCTTTCTATTAATGAATTGATTTCCTGACCTTGAAAATGTTCTAATAGCATCTGGAAATGAATGTCCATTAGTTCCATTTCAGCTGCAAAATAATGACTGACATTGCAAATTTGGATCAACAGCTCAATTTACACATTTTTTTTTCTGTCCTTCACATTTCTTTGAAACTTGCTTTGGTGTTGTGCTGCTCCTGTCTGGTTGAATCTATCAAACAAGAATGACAAACTGCAAAAAATTTAATGAATCGTTTGTGGTGGTGAACATACACCAAGTCTAGTTAATCAGTTTTTTTGTCTATAAAATGTCAGTTAAA
>JAPQRN010000022.1:24090640-24103125 GCA_037367275.1 Coranthus polyacanthus | reverse complement strand
ACTGGGACCACATGCAGGATCTTTGGCCTTGGATCCATTCCAGCTAGGATCCTTTTAGATGTGCTGCTATACCTCGGATTGCTCAACTCTTCAGATAAAGAAAAAAAAATGGAGCAGAGCAGAGGAGCTCTTGCATGATGATGCAAAGAGGGACAGCTGAGGTATGAGCATGAGCAGCTGGTATTAATTAAAGCTGCAACTTTCCTCTTAGAACCAGTCAGAGTATTGACAATACAGGCAGGTTTTGGTCCAACAACCTACAATTGATTTTTTTTCATTCAACACAATGTTGTAGCTACTAAAGGAAAATCGAGTTTATGCTAATGTGAAGATTTACATGAAAAAGATGAAAATGGATATTACACTAAAGCCAAGGATCCGCACTTCTGACCGGCAGTGAGTTGGACGGTTTCCAACCAATCAGAAGTGAAGATCCTTGACTTCATTAATAGCATAAAATATATACCAATATAAAATAACATCAAAACACCTGCATTCAGAAATGTAACACATGTGATGTAACCACATTTATGTAACCACATGGTAGCGTGTTCTGCAAATCGTGCATACTACCTCAACAACTCTGAACCAAAAAAAAGACATAAAAGACACGAGACAAAAACAACGGAAAAGATGTAACAAGACAACATAAAACACGCAACAAGATGAAAATGACGTCAAAGATGCAACAAGACAAAAACTACATAAAAGATGCAACAAGACATTAACGACATGAGTCACGTCAGACAGATTTTCATTAGAAACGGTGGTAGAAACGATAAGTCCTATGATCACACACTCCTTCACAACATCAGCAAACTACAGTTTTTGTCATTGTTGCGTGAGACCCGTAGTGACATCATGTATGTAGACATGTAAAATAGTTAATGTGATCTAAAGCAGGGGCCATCAACTACATTTGTCCAAGGTCCAGAATTTCTCTAAGAACATACTGGGGGGGGGCAGGTTGAATTAATATTCAACCGTATTTTTTACTGGCCAAAACATATGCATATTGAGTATGAAGTTAGTATTTAGTTATTAAAAACTTCAGCAAAACAACTTGAAAATGATCATAGAGGCACTTGAGACATTTTGTACAAAAATAGTGTGGAGTTTGCTGAAAACAATTTGCTAAGATTTTTAACTGAAATTTTAAAATCTGCCCACGCAGAAATGAGTAGCATATTGTTAGGATTTTAACAACTGATTATTAAAAATGCAAGAACAAGAAAGGAATGACAGCCTATGGATTGGAAAGAATATTTAAATTAAGAAAAATATCATCTTTCCTGTTTAAATTTGTGACTAATGAGTATAGAATGCTGAGTGTACAAGGTGCACTTGAATGCAACTCTGTCAAGAGAGCGGACGACACAAACAGAGCACAGGAGGAAGCTCACTGAGGAGTTATGGTTAAAATCTGTAAATGAAGAAATATAACTGCAGAATACAGGAAATACTCATCAAATTTAACTGGTTTTGACTCTGTTATACAGTGAACTTGCTGGTGGAAAAAGCTTTCAGCGTGTTATGATTCCAAATTATTTCCATCTCATTTGTTTTTGGATTACTTCAGTGTAGGAAGGAAACAAAGCCACATATCCTAAAAACTGGAATGCATTTTTTCCTCCTTGAATTTATTAATAGTCTCGGGGCTAGATGTGGATCCGGGGTTGGTAATCTGGTAAAAAAATTAAATACCAGAAGAAATACTTATTTATTTGTAACCAACAGGTCTCACTGTGTATTAGTGTTTATCATTATTTTGTTTTCACGAAACTGCACAACTGTACTTTATTTTCCAGTTTGGTGACATGCCCCTTCTAATACATCTTAAGAGACGTGCTCTGACACAAAATAAATTGAGCAGAAGTGAACTGTGGCTCCGGGAACCTTTTGGATTGAATCTCGGAAATGTTATTTACTTTGGCGCTGAAGAGGACACGGCGGAGCGTGCGCTGCCATTCATTCAATTTGTCAGGGTTTCTAAACCGATGAACTGAGCGATCGTGTGTGAGCGTGGATCCTTATGAAGCCAAGTAGTTGACATCAAATAAAGCAGGTTGTCGCACAGCGAGCGCTCTCATCTGTCAGCCGTCATCAAAGTTTCCCGAGGTATCACATCTGACAGTCTCCATGCATTAAACACGAGCTCTGTGCTTAAGTGCACCATAAACCTTGCGGAATTCACCACAATTATGAGCAAAAATCTACTGAAAACAGACATTTGCAGAATGACACACAATGAAGTCATTCCCCTTTCACATTGAATAAAGCTCTGCACAGATTCTTATATTTATAGATTTGATCTGTTCAGAAGTTCAATGTAAGCCCAGATTTGGAAAGACTCATTGTAATACTGCTTTGTCTCCAAATCAGCTGTAGCAGCGTGACAGCGTTCTTTCACTCCATGTATATGCATATAGAGCAGCAGCATGCATAAAACACTACCTCAGTACCAATCTTCACTTGTCTCGACCCTGCAATCACATTTAAATTCATCCTTAAGAAGGATCTGAGTCTGAACAACTACAATGACCTTTTCATTCTCGCATGGGCAAGTAAGACAACAGCTGCAACACTGCTATCCGTGCTTTTCCCTTTCAACACCAAAAAAAAAAACTTTTTTTGGGTACAGACGCTTAACTTTTAATCAGACTGTGTGAGTGCAGACTCCGAGCTCTGATCCTCAGCCAACTCTTCTGCTCTTAGAAAACCCGAAGAGACAGAAAGGAGCCAGCCTATACTGCACCTAATCAGCACAATCGATCACTTTAATTGATGACAGCAGATAAATAATGATCAGCCAAGGATTTATCAAAGCAAGGATTTCAATCCCTCACAGTGTCACCCAGATTACTTGACTCCACTGGTTTGACTAATTCCTCAATTTGGGGCCAAGAAAACATGTCATCTTGTAAACAGTCGTTAACAAGATGCATCATGCAGAGCTCTATGCTTGCATTTACGTGTTACTTTGATGCATCGACATCAACGACATCAACGACATCAACGACGACATGGACTTTTCAGTTTGAACCAATCTCATTCCGGATCAAACTAAACCATGGTTCAGTTCATTTACATTGTGGAAAACACTTGAACTTTCAGACCAGGAAGTTACGTAAGGCTAACGTCACCAGTAAACAAAAGAAGAAGTAGGTAAAAATTAGTCAAATTATCAACATGCTGACATCAGATGCACACCCATCTATAAACCAATCAATGCCAAGTACAGGGAGACGCAGCACACGTAGCTGATGACGGCAGTATGTAGGCACATCATGCAAAGTTGTTTAGATCACTTCAAAAATTGTGGTGTGAAAGCAAAACCAACCCCAACAAATGTATACAATGTAAACATTGAACAATTAACATTAAACATATGGTATGTGCCCTGCAATGAAATGGCGACATGTCCAGGGTGTACCCCGTCTTCGCCCAATGTCAGACAATGACTGACTGACTGACATATGGTATGTAAAAGACAAGAGGGGAAACAAAAATGTACTGCTTGATTAAAGGATAATGGTTTGAATCAACTGTATTTCTCATAAGAATAGGTGGTGGCTCTACAGGTCCTGCAAGCTTTGCTAACACTAGCTCTGTTGTAGAGATTCAGGGAAACAAGGACTTGTGTAAAACAGCATATACCATTGCAATCAACATTAGCCTCCTGTTCAAGTGCTCAAAATATACATGACTTCACTCAAAGCTTGTCTCAGACTCAGGCCATCTGGTGTAGCCATTATGGCTACATGCAAAGGAAAATATATCCTGACTTGACCACCCAGTCATATCTTTACGTACCAGTTGGTTTGTTTACATGTGTTCTAGGCAATGACATATAGCACCAGGGAGGCCGGTTTGACTTATTGGCTTATTGCCTGGCCTATTATTGGATCCGATTATTATCCGATATTTAGCATTTTTATGATTATCAATATCAGTATTTGTTTTTATGTCCCATAACATAAATTACATGTCACAAGTGAATGAGAAACCAACCTTTATTTATTTACTAAGTTATTTATTATCCTTCCTTTCTATCCTACTTTCTTTATTTGATTTAACAATCATCTTAAAGGCACTTCAACCAAGTTGATATCTGCCATAAATGGCTTTGTGATTGACAGCTCTTTCAGCTTCTATTTATTGAATAAAACATATTTTTTTGCAACAGACAGCTCAACTGTAGCTGTGATAAGTTACACTAATTACTAAAAAAAAATCACTAAAAACTTTATTGTCCGAATATGGTCACTTTGGGATCCAAAAAAGCCAAGATGGCAATGGTCAAAATGCACACTACTGGCTTCAAAACAGTAGTTTAAAAACCAACGGATGGCATCACAGTACCTCTGTCCACGTCTCATATACAGTCTATGATATTAGCCCTGATAATACACATTGTTCGACCCCTAGTATACATCCATTATTTGAAGACTTATGTGCCAAAACACTGTGGTTGGTCCTAACACTAAGAGGAAGGTTTTTATATTCTTATTCTCAAAGTTATTAAAGTGCAAATCGTTTTATCATCCATCTCTATCCTCAGTTATGGGTTTCACATTACAATGTAATCTCTCAGGAATTTGGGCCATCAAGTTTTTATTGGCTGATCCACCACTGGATGACATAATGCTGCGATCTAGAGAAGGTTGAGCCAGGTTCATTGTTTGTTTTTTTTATGGATTTCAGGATTTCAGCATATTTTTGCCCGAGCTCTTTGTGTTGGCAGTTTCTCTGCACCTAATTGATATGAGCACAAACAAATTACTGACAATTACAGGTACCAATAATTAAAATAAACAGTATGCTACGGCCCTTCTCTACTTTCTCATTTGGCTTAAAACTAAAATCTGCTCACAGAGGTACTGTCGTGTGTGGCTTTGCAACTAAATCCATGATGGTAATGTCAATAGATACTCATCGAATATCCGTCGGTCGAATATTAGAAGCTAAGAGCCTCAAGATAAACAGTTGGTGGCGCTAGTTCTCCACTCAGATGGCATTAAATCAGAGTAGAAGAAGACAAAACTGAAACAGTGGAAAATGATGTGGAAATAGTGATGAAAATAAGGCATTTCTGTTAGTTTTTATACAGGTGAATGGATATTTGTAAAATCAAAGTAGAATAAAAGTTTTGTTTTGGTATCAGTATTGAAACACACCATTCCTATTGTGTCTTAAGAGTAGTTTCACATTACATCAATGATCTTTTTTATTTTTTATCCTAATATGCTGTCTTCAGAAAATACTGCATAATTTAAATCAGGGCATCAGGTACCACACAGTTAATCTTCCTTCTGCCAAAAGGCAAAAAGTAAAATGACAGCATGAAGTTCAGTGGTTGGTTTGGCTTTGGATTTGGATTTTCACCCAGAAGAGCCTGACTCACATTGACATAAAGAAATTCAAAAATGGACAAATTACATTAGATTCAAAAAAATGTTTGTGGTGATTACTCAAAAGTAAAACTATTTAATGACCCCTGAAATCCAATATTTACAAAATTGAAAACAGATTTATGGGGGAAAGACACCAAAAGACGAGACCGTCCACAAATCCACACTTTTTCCTCATTCATTTTGAACAAATGAGCCACTGGCTACAGTTCAATCTCTAAATCTCCCTTAATTCACCCTCTGGACACTACAGGTTCATCTAAACCACTGGAAGAAATGCTGACATAGTACCAGTTTACTGTTTATGCATGAAGTGTTTGCCAAAGACCATTAGCACAGAAAGTGATAATAAAGGGTCACAACCACAAACAATCATGATGATGTTATGTTGTGAGTGGAAACCGGATGTTTAGCAGCTGGTTTTGAGTCAAGTTCAAAACCTACAAATCTCCCAGTGCTTCACAGAGCATTTTTATCTCCAGCTATGTGTCATCTGATGCTGATTATTAGGCAACAGACTCCAACCTGGCACTTACTCAGATGTTATTTCAATCCCTGACTGACAAACACAGACACACAGTGAGAAAAGTACTAGCTGCAGATCTGTTCCCATGGTAACATGGACCAATAGATCTCAGCTATTGACTGAGGATGAAGATCTCCGTAGACCTATTAAAGAAAAACACCTACACATGCGTACAGTATGTGCCACATAGTGTATGTGTGTGTGTGTGTGTGTGTCTGTGCCACAGACACACACACATACAAAAATCTCACACACCTGCAAAGCATCAGCCTCCAAAACATCTTTTTTTTGTTATAAATGGAGATGTAGCATACAAAAACACAATGGGGCCAATAGGACTTTTTTGCCAAACAACTTGAAACAGCTGAATGCTTGAATAACCAGAGAAAGTCCAATCTCCCCAAGCCATGCTATAGCAAAGCCTCCTCTTAAGTGGCACAGCAGCGTGATATAAAAGAGGATATGTTGAGAGTGAGTGGGCGATTTGTTCAGATTTAACTGGCGAAGCTGGGCACATAAACTGTATTTTTCCAAATACTTTGGCAATCTTCGCTATATTTCGTGTCTCTGATTTCATTCTCAAATCTCCTCTTAACAAAGGCATTTAATAAATATAGCAGCACAGTTTGCTTTACTACGTCCAGACTGAGAACGGGATGGCGGGTAAGTGAGAAGAGCCATTATTTTCTCATTTAAAACTTAATAGAGAGGCTGCTAAGATGGTACTGAGTGAGAGTCCTCTTTTGACTCTCATTCACAAGTCAGCCAGTCACCTTCACCTCTGAGTCAGCCAGAGAAAAAAAACCCAGCAAGCTTGTTATCCAGCACAACACACAATAAGACCTGTGTACCTCTTCTCAACATTGAGGGAAAAAAATCAGACTTCAAAGCATTATTTTTCTGGATAAAAGCAAATCATCAAAGTGGATGAAACAATTTGGTTGAGATAATCAGTGGGATAGTGGGATTTCATTAGGATTTCTGCTAAAGAACAGAATCTTTATCACTAATCATCACTTTCTGGTCACATAAAATGAAAATAATTATTCACATAATTATTATTGTAGACAGGCAATGACATAAGGAATCTTCCTTTTGAATGATGTCATATGTAATATTGAATGAAGATAGTCACCAAATGTGTGTAAATTATTTGAGAGTCTTACATGCAGAGGACTGGTAAATGTTTTTTCAGGCCCGATACTGATTATTGGCAATGAAGGACATCAATAAATATTATGTGAATGTAAATGTAAATATTCAAAGAACACAAACTCCAACAGAGAACTTTGATGAAGTGCCTTTAAAGTTTCAGTGTGTAGTGACATCTAGTGGTGAAGTTGCAGATTGCAACCTCCTCACAATCCCTTACTACTGTACAGTGGCCACAGAAAAATGTAGAAAGTCCCTCATTAGAGCCACTGTTTGTTTTGTCCATTCTGGGCTACATTAACCGTGGTCCGCACTCAAACGTAGTAGGTGACGATGATGCACCTTAACGCTGGATGACACCTGCTATGAAACGGAAAAAAGTAGAAGATGAGTAAGTTCATTCTGAGCGACTGTAGAAACATGGTGGCACAACATGGCAGACTCTGTGAACGGCGACCCACTACCGCTAACAAAAACGCAATAATTCTTATTTTCAGGTAATTATACACCAGTGAAAACATATTTATGAATATTATATTCCGTTTCTGCAAATAGATCCTCCTAAAGTCCCTTAAATCTTACACACTGGACCTTTAAGAACTCGATGACAGCTAGTTAGGTAATAGGTTTTTTCAGCACATTAAGTGAAGGAATTTACATGAATATGAATGACTTTTTTACGTCCAATGAGTGAACCAATTGCAACTTTAAAAAAAACAACAAATTGCATACTTTAAAACATGAGCACCCTCCCCGACTTTCTTGGTTGCCTACATCCATGATAGCAGCGTGTACATGGACACATCCTCTACATAAAGGTTGTGGGATCAGATTTTTCCTAAAAATCCAAAGAGTGACAATTACGCTCACTCCTGAGTTCCTCGGTGCCTCTCTCCTTCTCCTCTAGCAACAGTGTGTTAGCTTACAAGCTCAACACAGACTCCAACATAAACTTCACGGAAGCATCCAAGCATGTGCAAATGTGACATATTGTACCTTTAACCTGTTTTGCAGCCTTTTCAGTTTATTCAGTTAAGATGTCAGCTTCTTTAAGTGACCAACATCAGTTTGTAAGTCTTTCAGATGTAGTTTTTTTTTCAGCAATGCAATGCAAATAATTTAACCCTTCAATCTTTGACACATCTCAGCTCAGATATCTGCATTTCCAGCAATGTAGGGCAAACTCTTTCAGCATTCAGCAATCTCACACATTTTCTCCTGAAAATGCATCTTCTAGTTAAAGACATTATCTTCAAAGTGCAGGGAGCTCCCAGCAGCATGAAGAAATGAAAATAAAATGAAGATTTAAATAAATAAATAAAACCACTCCCTGCTGTTTTAAAAAGTGAATAAAGTAAAAATAAATAAAACTAGTAAAGCTTAAATTTGTACTGAAATTCAAATCTTAATTAGTCCCAGGTCAGAAAGAAAGCAACTGTGCTTTCTGCAGAATGACGACAGACAGAGAGGCAAGTGTATCAGAGCCAAAATAGATACAGTATAATACAAGTGAATTTATTTTATTTTATTTTATTCCTAGTACTTGGTACAAATAACCTGCTGTTTGAGGGGACACTGTGATGTGTGACTTTGGACAACATAAATCACACTGAACTGACTCGTGTATTCAGAGTGTCTTATCTTTTGTGTCCTTTCATCGTTCCATTTGTTGCTTCCTTTTAGTTTAAGTGGTGTTTGAAAATATCAGGCATTTTTTTGTATTTCGCTTATATTTTTTGTATTGTGACATTGTATTGTGTACAGCATGACTAGTTGTGCATTTTGTGTAGGTTTGTTGCTTAAAAAATGTCCACAACATCCTATATCATATTGAAAACTGTCCACGGCGCTGTCTGTGGGTTATCCCGAGCAAAAGTCATTATCCGAAGTCATTGTTCTTGGACATTTTTGTTTTTTCTAAAGCCATTTTCTATGCTGTAAGCATCAACGTTAAAATTAAATTCACACTCATTGTTAGTGGTGTCACAAGTGGTCAATATTGGCAAACCTACCTACACGTTTTTAGATTTGGGTAAACAGTCGCCGAGTTACATCTCATGAGAGCAATGAGGAATAAAAAACCAGCGCTGACGGGGCATTTTTCACATTTCAGACATTTTGATTGGTCAGAGTAAACACAGCACAGGTGTTACTAATAACATTAATGATGGCTCCGTTCTGTTACAATGAGCCATAACCGTGTGACATTGAGCAAAGTGCAAAACATAAGAAGCCTGAAATGAAAGCAGCTCAGTGAAATAAAGTCATTATGCATTTTATTATTTCCACCTGTGGTTTTCCTGTTAAAGCACTTTTGGTTAAAAAGGCTCATTGATTATTTTTCTTTCTTGTCTATACATTACATTTTCATGTCTTACACAACGTACTACTACGTAACGCGTGCTATAAACGAAACTTACAACGAGGAATAAAAACCAAAACAATAAGCTGAGAGACGCCAAAACACGAAAGCACTGAGCAGATAAGGATCTGTGGTTTGTCAGCTCACATTAAACACAAAAATGGTGTCAGCGGCTCTCATGCCTTTACTTCTAGATTTTGTTGATTTCCAATTTCTTCAGCTGTATTTACTGTTTACAATGTTGTCACTGTCATTACATAAATATATTCCTTAATTTAAACCTGTTTATTCTCAGGTTGGTCAGCTAATTACAAATGAAAAATACAGATCAAAGAAAAACAGAGGATAAAAGGCTTGTGTTGTCAACATTACCATTATTGCAATGTCTGTCCTGTCAATGTCCTCTTACAAAACTATAGACTGAAATCAACTGAAAAATGTAAACGTCGCTCTGCTGCTATTTTTGTGTTTTCCTGTGAGGACATGCAGCTCTGAATTATTTATCTGTGTCGACTATCAAACGTCCCCTATGGATGTGTTCGAGGATGAGGACCTCAGGGCTCAATGCTCCATGAATGAATAAAAAGTTTCCTCCTAACGCAAAGACACAGCAGAGGGGACACGGCTGCGGTGAGGATGTTGTGGCGGCGCGGCGCGGCGCGGCACGGCACGGCACGGCACGGCACGGCACGCCGCGGCGCAGCGCTGCGGTCCACCATGCGCTCTGGATGCGCGTGTGGGGACGTGACATCGGTCAGGGCCTGTATGCGACTACATCAGTGGATTAAATAGAAACACATCTATTTTTAAGTCGGATCAATGAAGATAATAGGCTTCAGACCATACAGGCGATGAAGAATGGCAACAAACCCATATGCATCACCAAAAACAGCGCGAACGCTTCACAACGACTGCTTATACAACGCAGATGTTGGTTTTACAGGTCACCATGTACACCTAACATAGACTGTGATGAACTGTTCCACACACAAATGTAGCTCTTAAGAAATTAATTCATTGTGAGAAGAAAAACCAAGGCAGCATGAAGCGCGAACAGGACTCAAATTTGACCAAAAAGCAACTGAGGTTGCGGTCATGTTGTTTGTTTGTAATATTTTTGATCGTTTTTGAATTTTCACTCATACGACAACAGGTTGGATAATAAGACAGCATCAGTGCCTTACCGTGAGCGGCCGAGGAGCTCTGCATCATCAGCATCAGCACCGCGCCGACGGTCACAAACCACCGGGCCAGCATCCCATTCAGCGCCCGCGTCCTCCTCCTGTTCCTCGGCAAGCAGACGGTCAGCATCCCGGCATCCCGGATCCATGCCGCGGGGGGGAGAGGAGAGCAGAGGTCTTCTTTATGATTTACCTTACCGCCGCCGCCGCCGCTGCTGCTGGAGAGGAGCGCATGTTTGGGAGCCATTGGTCAACCAATTAATCCTGAATGGAAAACATCTAACGGAGCTGATGTGAAGAAAGGCATCCGATCAACCTGCGCCCGGTGCGGACAAACAGGGCTCCGCTCTCCATGAGCCCACTCGAGGCTGTGAGGGTCGGGAGGGAAACAAAGAGATGTTTATTTCTGCTTTACGCGTCTCACGTTCTCTGTGTGAAGTCTGATGTCCCTACTGCGACCGCAAGGCGCTCTCCATCTCTGCGTCAAGAAGTCTACACTACCGGAAATAACCAGCGCCTCCTTCAACATAAAAGCGTTTGGAACTTTTTGATTGAGCATCATTTGTAGGCATAATAAATATGTAGCCGAACAAAACCCTTACGTGTTAGAGCGTGGATATAAAAAGTCCAACCCATACAGAAATGTAATATGACATTAAGATGTATATGAGGTGTTAAATTACCGCATACTTACTCTGGACATGTGAAGGTATACGTTTATAAAAACACATAAAAAAAATTATTGTATGTACATATACAGTTTAATTAATTAATTAATTTATGACATTGTTTCCATTTATATTCCATATTATATACAAAAATACATAGCTATGTTTACATTTCTTATATGTAAATTCACTATAAACATATGTTACATTTGCGTATGGGAAGGTTTTTCTGTTTTACAACAAAGTAAAGTTATTTTAAGAAACCTTGAGCGTAGCATAAAGAGTCCAAACAAAAATATTTCTAATGTATCTGTAATAATATCCATTTTAAAAGGTTGTTGGGGACTGTGTCCTCATAATTTAATGGACACAGTTCCTAATGAACTAATGCCAATGGAAAGGTAATGATGCATCAACATGCTATTTAATTAGCCTATTTGTATAATGAAAGGCCTATGAGTGGAGGCATAATTAGGCCCATGTCTGTGTGTAATAAGCCTATCACCATAAAGTCTATTTAATATAGCCTATTAACTATTTTTCATGAGCCCAAAGACTTATTTCCCCACCAGTGACACACAGTACAAAGACAGAGTCTAACATACATGCTCTCTGTCTGCAGTTAGCTGACAACGTAATCTGGATAAGCTAATTAAAATAAGCTAAATCTAACATTTTAATAGAAACTTACACTGACCAATAAAAAAAAACCTACTGGACTAACTGAACAGGTCACAGGCAGACCCGATAAGACCCGATAAGACCCAGATAAAACGTGTCTTTTTCTTTCACATGGTTGTAGTTACTGCGACAAATAGCACTGGTATAAGCTAACACCTAAGCTAGCTTCTTTTATCTAGCCTAATTTTAGTCAATGTTGACAAAGTTTTCCTTTCATTAAAGGCTTTTTAAAAAATATATATATATGTATATATATTGTTAAATCTATTACAATAATTAACTATCATTTAATTATTTAATTAAAAACGTTTTTATTTTTCCCATAAGTGAGTCGCTACGTGACTTACGTTTCCGGTGTTGTTTTAGCTAACCGCGGTTAGCTTGACGCAGTTTGCAGCAGGTAGAAACAGGCTGCGTGTTTGGTGTAATTATGCTGAAAATGACAGGAACAGATTGGCCATAACGTCCCGACTAATTACTGCACCTCTGAAGGCGAAGACGAGA
>JAPQRN010000022.1:24068215-24080333 GCA_037367275.1 Coranthus polyacanthus | reverse complement strand
GCGACCTAACACAATGATTCTACAAAGAAAGCCTTCTTCACAGATAATATACAAGAGCTTCTACAATAGGATGGTTGCATCTTCGGTTAATGGAACAATAGTGAAAAGTGTGGACGTGCCTGACCCAGTTTGAACAAGACTAGATCAGCGACAGACAAAGAATTACCATTGATGCAGACACTCCCTCTTGATTACAGATGCTGGATAATGCGTCATTTTATAGCAGAATTGTGACCCGAGTGAACACAAGAAAATGACCTCCTTCACTTCAAATATCCTAGTTAATGGTGGAGATGGTGACAATCTTGCATTTTATGGTCACAGTGCAAGTGTAATTTTGCCTGCCATTAAGGAAGCATCAAATGCATCGTGCTCATAAAACAGTATAAAAACCATCTTTCAATAAAACACAGCACCATAAAACTTTGACAATAAAATCCAAAAAGTAAAGGAAAAGAGAAAAATGAACAGACTGTTGGCACTCAGAAAAGGGCAGCTGAGTAGCAGAGTTGAACCCTGGAGTCTGATCGAAATCAGTTTAAATTCATTTCCCCGTTCACTGAAAAAAAACAACTGATAGCACATCAGACACTTCAGGCCAACATTACTGCAAGAACCGCCAGAGAAAACACAGGCGCTGATATCAGATAAAATGCATCCACCTTTCCCCCTTTACTTAGAGAAGACCTGCTAAAATTCAGGTCGAAGTAAACGACCCCTCTCGTTCCTCTAAAATAACCATGTTGTACGTCAGTGATACAAGAATTACTTCATCAGGAGGGAAACTCCCACTGTACAGAATTCATAACTTGACAGTATCTTAACTATCCTACTGAATAAAAAGTCCTGTGGCCTACCATATCCAGATCACTTATTCTTATTTTTTTTTATACAGATTTATTTTTCTTTTCGAGGAAAAGACTTTAAAGATGATTCTCAGGCATTGCTAACTTTACCTAATAAGGATGCATTTTTGTTTAGACCAAATCCAACAGTGCGTGAAAACTCTCAGCCCTCATACGAATTGAAGGAGTGGCCTAAAAATGCAAAGTCACAGAGGGCACTTGAGATGAAAAAACGGATGCAGTGTCCAGAAAAAAGCTGGATCTGACTCAACTTTTGTTGGTTCGACACAACCTTCGGCCAATCAAACACATGCACACTCACTTTCCTGATGTATTACTTCATAACATGAAGGCCATATTACTACTACTTAGCTCACATTTGTTAAGACAAGGCCAGCAGATCAAAAGGAGTGCTTTGTTAGGTTGTTTTACTCATACATTTATGTTTAAAGTTGACTTTGTGATGTTATTAAAAAAAAAAAAAAAAAAGATGTCTGCATTCTACAGATGTACATTCGATGTGGCTTTATGTAAGCTGACTCCACTCCACCCAGTACTGACACTGAGTTTTACCGCACTTGTCAGATTTGGTCTGAACACAGCCTTAGATTGCAGCGTGGCCAGTTCTCTGCTGGGTCTTTGATCACCTGTTTAAGCCTCTATGTGCCACTAGGGGGTGGTAAGCCCCTACTGCTTCCATATGACCTGCAAAGCAAGACAGTGCCAAAGCACAGGTGACTGACCAAAGGACAAGTGGCAAGATGAGGGCATATTAATGGGAAAAGAACATTTCACAGTTAATCAACACAATCCAATAGTTACAAATAAAACACACAATACTCAGAAATGTCAAAATTTAAAAAGAACTGACAATCTGTCCTTATGATGACGGACACTGAAGAGCTGATTTTTTTACCTCTATTATACACACATTACAAATCATACAGTATACACACACACACATTTTTAAATTCCCTCTTCATTAAGTAAAGTGTGCCACTGACCCATTCTCTGGACCCGCTCCTCTGTCCCTCGAGTGTTGTTGTTGTTCTGCACTCTCATTGGTGGAACCACCATTGTCCGCACGCCGCGGGGACTCCTGCCCTGCACTGCAGGGGTAGGCAGTGGCGCTACCATGGCAGCCAAAGGTGGGCGGTTGTTGTGGTTACTGTTGTCGAGGTAACGGTAAGGACTGTTGCCCCGCGGGGAAGTTGATGTGTCTGACGTAGGGGATCCCTCCACTGTGTCGCAGCCACTCTCATGTCCGTCGTCCTCAGACATGCTGTATACAGACAAGCAGACACACAGAAGACTGTTTTTCAAACTGTGTCTCTTTGTAAATGCAAAAAAACTAAAAAGGTATTTTCTACGTACCTGTTGGGTCTCTTGCATGGTGAGACAGAGGGGCTGGACTGAAGTGAGTTGGAGGCGAAGGAGCTGGTGCTGAGGCTGCTGTCAGGGCTGCTGAGGGAACACACCCTCTCCATAGACACAGTGGTGTTTCTGCATGCTTCACACACACACTCCTCTTTACACCTACAGACACAAAAGTACAGGTTAGACTTTTTTGAGGCTGGTACAGTATCATGAAATATATATATATATATATATATATATATATATGAAGTTATTACATATGAATATATAATAATGCATATATAATAACTTCATTCACTCTAAACATTCATAAACAAGCACACACATAAACAATATCTGTAGTTAAAACTAGGGATGTACCCATTGTGAAATTCTGGGCAGATTCCAGTAATGATGTTTAAAATAACTAACTGATAGCAATACCAATGCTTTATTGTTTACTTTTTTGTTATTTATTTCCCCCTTTTGCACCAGGGAAACAAAGGAATCTTCGTTATAAAAAAATAACTGAACTGCAAAAAGTCTTTCAAACCCTTCAACCACACCATCTCTGAGTGAGCACAAATTCAATCACTGCCAGTGGCCTATCGGCAAATAACATGACCAGTCAAGCTAATGATATTCAACATGATCAAACGGTGCATCAAGAGTTAAAACAGTTGCAAGTATTAGTGAAAGTAGAAGCTAGTTCAGCTTTAAAGTTGAACAAGTGAGTCTCTAATGTCTCTCTCTATTGCAGCTTATTCCAATAGAAAGGTGAACAGTACCAGAAACCAGCCTTCCCCACCGCAGTGTTTGTGAGAGGAACTATTAAAGCCAATCTCTCTTGTGATCTAGTGTCACAATGATGAAAATATCTTGGCAGCTGAGATAGCAAGGCCTTCTAGACGAAGATGTAAGTCTGTTGATGTCCTCTAATTGCCAGTGATGTCCAGCCAACCTTTTCATATAACTCACAGTGGTGAGTGCAATAACTGTCTGCAGTAATGAATTGCAGGGCGATTTGGTTGATGGCTCCCAGGGCTTTAAGGGAGGTGACAGCAGCAGGAGCATACAGGTTATTTCCATAATCCAATGTGGGTTGCATAATAGTTTTTCAACTTTTGAAGAAGAGGCAAAGCTCTGCTGCTGTATACAAATTTTATTTGAATTTTCAATTTGTGAGCAAGATGCTCTTTGATGAGCAACGTTTGATGCATGTAGTTTGCAGGCAAACCAGATTCCTAGAACAAGCTTTAAATGAAATGCATATGCAAACATTTTTATTCATTTTGTTCCTTAACTGAGCAAAATTATGTCTGTGCAGAGTTTGACACTGTCAGGATGTTTTCATATTCATCTGCTAAAGGAAGAAAGTTTCTTTGTGCTCACCTAAAATCCCATTTTAAGAGGTAAATCAGAAAGAAAGAAATTGTCACATCACAATCATGATGCAACAAGTGCAGTGTGGAAACTTGAAGCCTTCACTGCTACAGTGAAATGTATAATATTTAATATTCAGAGCTTTTTTTTAAAAAAAAAACATTTGGGTTATAATGACTCTGGAAAAGATCTTTAAAGAAATTTTAATACTAAAGGCTGTAAAAAGGTTTTCTGTTCAGCAAAAGAGGGGGGTGGGATTCCACTAGTCATTTTAACATGTCTTTCCCATTTACTTTAAGGTACTCACTCGCTCAGACGGCACCTCTGAGGGTCTTCATCCTCCCCCTCATCCTCTCCATCGGTCAGTTCACTGCGTATGCTGATCACACTGGGAGCGGGGCTTGGTGTGTCGCCCATCAGAACAGCCACGTCTCTCTGCTGTTGACTGTCCAGCTGTCTGTTACCGTTTGGCACCGCCTCTTTGAAGCAGCTCACTTCTTCCTCTGCATCATCTTCCTCCTCGTCTGTGTTTCGAACACCCGGCTGCCTTGTCTCCTCCACAGGAACGTCCCTCTGAGGCTGCTCCCTTCCGGCCCCCATCTGACCGACAATGTCCACGATCTTGGGGGTCCGACACACTGACATGTGGACGTTGCTTGGGTGGGACAGGTTTCTGTAAATGGTGAAGGTCACCAAAACAGTTGATGTTATATAGAGAATGGTTGTGCAATTTCTAGTAAAGTAATGATGTAAAAGCCTCACCTGTTGTGACTATGTCTGTTCCTTTTATTGGCTGGCTGAGGCCACACAACATGAGCTATTCCAATATTTATTGGCTGATGGGCTGAGAGTGCTGGCATCTGATTGGTCAGTAAAGACTGTTGCATTACTGAACTGTAGTGGCTGCTGTGGGGACGCACTTTCCTATAAAATATATATAAAAGAAAACAAGTTAAGCTTGTGTAGGGTTTCTGCAGACATTTTTAAGACATTTATGAATGCAATTTATGACTCATACCACATCCAACCTGGCAAAAAAAAAAAGAACAAAGGATACGATGGAAAACCAGAGTCTGATAATCCAATTATGATTCACCAGTCAAGGATTCAAATGTGTTTCTCAATGCATCACATCCTCAGGTTTCTATATTACTACACATGGCTACTTTTTCATCAATTAATACAAGCAGTCAGTTGTTGAGTAAATCTGAACTCCCTTTTATGGAGAAAGTACTTTCAAAAAGCAGACTATTAGAGTCTGTAATATAAACAGCTGCATCTTTTCAATACCAGTACCTGCGTGACCCACCTCAGTACGAAAACATTACAAAAACAAAACAGAAATACTTATAAGTTTTGAGCGTTTTCTTTCACAATATGCAGCAGGCTTCCAAATGATTATTGTCAACAGGCTTTAGGTGAGCATTAAATGCGCTCTTCTAGAGGCAGATCTCATTGAACTTACACTTTAATGTAACAATTTTAACTTGTTACTTCTAGATGCAGCATTAAAGTTGTTGCTGCTTTTCTGGATGAGGAGACGTCACATTAGCCAACACACTGGTTGGGTACGCTCTGAAAAAGTCTGACAGCGTGCTGCACAGTTTGCATGAGTTCTTACTGATTCCATATTGGTTTTGTTTTCGTTTTTTTACAGCGTGATCAATACTTTTTTTTATTGCCAAGAATACATTTAAAAGCAAAAACGCAGTTAAGTAAACTTAATTAAAGTAACATTATCTTCATATTCTAATCAATTTTTAAGGCCAGTTGATATTTCATTTACATTTTAAGGCAAATAATTCAGATGATTGGATTTTAGACTTTTCAAGGACCCAGTGAAACCCGGCATATAGTCTACATGAACAGAAAATTGGGTTTCTGTTTTTACCAGGGTGGGGAATTTCCATGACTTTAACTTGGAGTGACTCACCCCCAGTCGCTGATCCTCTGTGGGCCAGCTGTGGTGTCATTAGTGAGGGAGGACGGGGGTGGTGGAGGAGGGTGAGAGGGAGGAGGACCCACTGGTGTCATCTGCTGCCAGGCTGCTGGGACGAGGAGCTGCTGCCCCCGACTAGACCAGGCCTGCTGTGAATATGAACAACAGGGATGGTGAGTGAGTTGAGAATCTTGCACAGGGACACATCAGCAGAGCAAAAACAGGGGAATGAAAGCTTAAATTTGAACCAAAGGTTCTAAATAAAAGGAGAAAAACCATCAAATATGAGAAAGAACGTTTTGTTTGTGAAACAGATCATACAAAATCAAACAAAAAGAAGAAATAGGCCTTTTCATATATATTTATTCATTAAATTTACAGAAAATAGGATGAGATAGTCTGATTATATTGGTATCAGAAGCAGCAAGTAGTCAGTGCATCTTACCTGAGCTATTACTCCAGGCCTCACTGGTAGGGGCTGTATGGGGGGGGCCTGAGTTACCATGGGAACAGAATACCCTGCTGGTTGGTTGAGGTTCCCTTAAGAAAATAAAACAATGCATTGGTTATTCATGCAGTTCTCAAGGCCAGGGTTAAATTAACATTTGGCTGTACTATGAAACCGTATACGTAATTAAAAAAAACATTGAAATTAGTCCAATAAAACAGGGTTTCTGCCAGTTTTAACAAGTTAAATAAAGGAAAACTTCGGGAAGTAAATTAATTTATTCAGTATGTGCTGGTCTTACATCAAGTCTAACTGAACTCACATTAGATGGATGTAATATTAATAGAAACAATGTTAACTTACTACTTCGAGAAATTGCTATTTTTTTTTTTAAATGACAGCCCACAAACCACACTACAAAAACTGGGTGTGTATCCAAAACTTCAACTTCAATCCAAAATAAATTAAGTAAATTAACTTCATAATCCAATTACTTTTTAAGGGTTTCCACATTCTATCTGCCCTGTATAAGACCTTTCAAGACCTTTCATTCTGATTTAGACTTTTCAAGGACCCAAACAAATCCTGTAAAATAACTTTTTTATTATATACATAATATAAATGTCTTGTACCTTGCATGGTGGGAGGACAAAGGAGGAGGGCAGGCGGGAACGAGTCACTGCACCCAAACTGGCCATTAGCAGTTGTTAGAGCTATCCCAGGATGCAACACTGAGGGTGCAGTCTGGGTTATAGCCTGCATTGGAAAAGATAAGAGTGGTAGAGAGAGAGAGAGAAAGTAATGAAGGCAAAAGAGTGCAAAGAGGCATGAGATGGAGAAATTATAGCAATTAAGGAACATAATGTCAACTACAAATATCCAAAAATATATAAAGATCAGTTAGCATGACTTATAGAAATAAATGTGATTAAAACATACACCAACAATATTTGGAGATGTTATGTTATAGCAACAAACGTCCTCAAGAGGGCACCATCAGGTCAACAGTACAGAAACATGGATAGACAGATTACATAACAGAAGATTAGACATATTTAAACACTACTCATGGTTATTTATGTTCTATGTCTCTGTCACAATGTCAGGAAGAAACAACGTAACCTGACATAATCTTTAATAAATAATGTTCAAAAATTTGAATTTCCAAGATTCAAGTTGTAAATTTACAGGAAAAAACACAAATATTCAGAGTTTATAGTTGTAAATTTACAAGCACACCTTGATGAGAACAATCTTGGATTATCTCAGATTATAAAGTCATACATTTGTCAGAAAAAAAAACTGTGCTGCACCTGCCAGCATTCTGTGCTTAATACAGCTTTTTTCATATTAACCATATTAACTTTGTTGCAGAGAGGCTAAAAGTATCTTTGGTGTATAATGTAAGTGTAGTGTACTCATACACTATTAACAGTGAAAGGGTGGAGTTACATTTTCCCTTTTAACAATATTTGACGTTCACACACAGGATCTTATCTTTCCTTTGCAGTGTAGATGAAAACAGAAGATTGTTAAATGCCAACACATTTGATGAGAGAATACAGCCTGTACCATGGCCAAACATAGCTTTTGAACACTAGCACAATGTACATTATATTAAGTTCACGACCATTAGAAGACTTAGCACCTAAGTGTTTTTATACAGCACCTAAGCTGAAGACATAGAAAAATTTAAGCTTTTTAAAAGTGAGGGCCGTCTATTATTATTTCACATTTCAGGTGTCACACAGTATGGGTCTAAAATTATGTTAAAAAAAAAGTTTTCAGCCAAATAACAACAAAAAGTCATCACAGCTCCTAAGCCTTCCACAAACCTCGGGAAAACCCTCAAGTCATGTGTTATAATATCATAACTAACACTTTAACCACATAATGTGCATTATTATCTGAATCTGAATTACTGATTTGGTATTGCATTTCAAATGCAAATTACGTACTTATTATCGGAGAATATTTATGTTTTTTTTTCTTATCGATTTATGATTGTAAAGATTGTACTGTTGTCTCTCTCTCTCTCTCTTTTTTTTTTTTTTTTTTTTTTTAAACCTACAATGGCCCTAATACAGTCATACATGTTTCAATCTCGCAAGACAGAAACATTTCCAGTAGTGGACACACACTCTCCTCACCTGAGTGTGGACTGGTATATTACTGTAGCCAAGATGAAGGCCAGAGGAGGTGGGGGCTACTGGAGGTCTGGAGAAATGAATGGTGTTCTGGTTCAGAGCATCAAACACTGCATTACTGGGCCGACTGTGGCACATGTCCATGATACGGAAAGATGACTGCACACTGGAAGACATTGGCAGAGTTTACAATTGGCGATACGGTCAAAAATAATGTTTTTAATTAGTATGAAAAATAATAGCAAAAAACCCCCAAAAAACAAACATGCGTGCTAACACATTGTGTGTCAGTGTCAGTTGTCGCAGCCTTACTGGTTACTGTGTGGGTAGTCCAGCAGATGAGTCATGGTGAGGAAGGGGTGATTGAGCACACTGGAGGGAACAGTCCGGTCCTCTGCGTCGATCAGCAGCATACTCTTCAGTAGAGACACAAACTCCCGCCTGTCTGCTTTTTCTGCTTGCATGTCACTGTTATCAGGACTCAGAACCAAGTTCACCTGGGGACAGAAGCACACACCAAGAGAAAGCAGTGTAAATGAGAACCACGTTAGGCAACAGCTAGCATTTTAATTCAGCATGTGATCATCTTATTTGTCAGACTCAGTAACAGCCCTTTGGTTGGACTCACGTGTGCTATGTCATCCAGGCAGCTAAAGATGTACTTTCTGGCCTCTTTGGATTTCAGTCCCGTCTCCTTCTCGTGCTCTTCTGTCGTCTGAAGAAAGAACATGTGTAAATGTTGGCTGCACAGCAGTAGGTATGTGCATTTATGATTCATGAGACTCATTTCTGCTTGTGTGTGCCCAGAAAAAACTACCATGGAGTCTTGTTTAAATCATGAATTATGAAAAGTCTAAGGTTACAGATAAAGCATATGGGGAGACTTGGGGAGTTTGGCAGTTTATTGGCTGGGAATTTTACAGAGAGAAAAACATTAAACTCACATTTATTTGATATGTATTTATAATTAGCTCAGCAGGTAGTCTAAACAAAGTTTCACATTTCCTACAGCTTTCATCAGTATGTGCTGGCCTTGTCCTGTTTTGAAAAGCTTATGCATCTGTTTCCTGTCACAAGAGCTTCAACTAAAATTCTAGATGACTGGTTTACACAAAGATTTGCACTTTTTTTTCGTCTCCATTTCATGTCACTAGTTTAGTACAAGTCTAACAGTATATTTATACAGTTCACCTAATGAAGAAGAAGGGCAACTCACTGGCATTGAATCACGCAAAAATTAGATTTCTGTTTGTCGTTTAGGATTTGTAAACAAAAACTGCACATGGCTGATTTGTTCTGAATAAAATATACAAAGTCTATTAAAGAAATGACTGGTAAAGACAGGTACTTATAGAAGCGAAGCGGGTCAAAATTTAGAGTGGCAGTAAAATCTCAAACAGTGGAAAATGATGTGGAAACAGTGATAGAAATATAACACTTCTGTTAGTTACATCTGCCGTTTTTATACATATTAATGGAGATGATTATCATGATCACGCAAAATAATGGCCAATATTTGCATTAGGCCATTAAGTATTGATTGTGACAGGCCTACACAGAATATTACACAACTAAAAAGCAACTTTTTCGGGGGTACAATGTTGATATTACGCGGAGTAATGTGACCAACCAAGATATCAAAAAGAAATATGAGAAGCATCTGTTCCTGTTCATATGTATTTCACTGTGATGTTTGAGGTGGTGAAATTAATTAGTCGACGTGTTGCTGCCTTTGGTTGAGAAGTTTTCACAGCATCATTTGCACAATTTTTAGGAATTAAATCTTTGCTGTTGGTTTTGTTTTCCTTGTCGACTGAGTTTGAGGAAAGTGGTGAAAGCGTCCTGCCTTACGGTGCGCACCTGTTGAATGTTTGTGTTTCCACTCCGTATTATTTGTCAAAGGACACAAAAATTATAAAAACAATGAACTGAAGGCCAGTGTGTGGAGTAGCATCGACAACTGCTACACTATCAATATAGTGAGGAACTTGCATAAAGTTAACGTCGTATTAATCGAATACAGGAGGCAGTGTGTGTAGCTTTTAACCTGCACTGCACATAGACAACACAAAGTAACAGTTTGATGCAAAACGTTTGCATGTGACTATTTTGCATTTTCTTGTTGTTTATTCACCAATTTCCTGGTGTGTACAGGCCTAACATAAACAGTGTGTAGATTTGTCTCCATTTTGTGCAGGTACCTTTAGTCTCCATGAGGCATAGGGTGAGTCTGACTCTTTGGAGAAGAATCGCGTCGTCTTGGTCCCCTTGTTGAGCAGCTGCTCGCCAGGCAGGCCCTGAGTCTGAGAGATGTACCGGATCTGAGAGGCAGGGGGAGTGAGGAAACAGGAAGCAGAGGATGAAGCACAGAAAGGGGGAGAGGAAAAGCAGAACAGGAACAGGAATTAGGTGAGAAATTGCAAAAGTGTGGTGGGACAAAGCAATGTAAGGCAGCGTGGGAAAATGCGAAAAAAAGACAAGGAGAGAGAAAAGACAACGATTTACATCAGAACATAATCAAATTGAATGTAATTACATTTTACTCAAGCAGTAAAAACACTGACTTTAGTTTTACCAATGCACTCTAACCATATAAAATTTTAACTTTACATCAGCAGCTAATTAATGTGGATGTAAATTTAGAAAAATCCTGTGGGACTGTAGTGCTGATGTGGAAGGCTGATTCTCAGATGTTTGTTAAGACTTCAGTTGTTTACAGATATTAGGCCACCTTGTACCATGAAGAGGATTAAAAAGCTCCCAAATTACCTTAAAAAAAAAAGAATAAGGAAAGTCCTTCAGTGAGCATTTAGCACACTCGATGGAAAATGATAACATGGCCACTAATGAATGGCAGGACTGATACCCAGCACTGTTACATAATAGTTTTTAAAGACAACATGTGGTAGATACATTAACTCCATAATGTAAACTTATGTTATGGCATCCAGCAGGTAGTATAGAAGTTGCTTGTTATCTAATACGGCGGTTTACGATGCTGCACTTCAACCTTTACTGCTCTGCCAAAGCTGGTACAGCTGACACACTGTGCAGGTCCAAGGCAGATGCAGCATATACTTCTCTTTTTATCAGAATGCATTTTGCTGAAGTTTACATACTTTCTGTGTGACAAACCCACTGAAATGGCCAACAACCGTACAGTAGCCGTTGAGCCTGTCTGTACCGTAACAATCAAATCACAGCATGGATCAGTGATTTCACCGAAAACTTCCCTTTCCAACCTGACACAATCAGATCAATGAATCTATCATTCAAGCAAAACACTGGAATTAAGCAGTGACTCCATGCGATTGCGCTTTTGAGGTTGTAGATCAGGTGAATCTATGGCTTGTTTTAAACGCCTGCCAAAAACTTATTTCTATTGGTTAGTGTTTTTAGAAGTACTGTCTTTTTTCCTTAATTTTCTTTTCTTTTGGTTATGTTTTGCAAACTATTATGCATCTTGCATTTGAAGTGTTTGCAGGTGCCTTTGTATGTTTGCATGTTTGAATGAATGCAGGTTTGCATGAATACTTGTTTTTGTTTGTGGGTATTTCTATCTTATATGTGAAGCACTTGGAAAGTGCTATATAAATAAATCACTATTAGTCATTATTAATAAATCTTGCTTAACAGTAAAATCGAGTTTGCTGCATTTGATTGTTTTAGACTGAGACATGCCTCTCATGTTAAACTAAATCTCTTCAGGAGCAACTTTGGCTTTTTGTTTTTATCTTTAGTTTTGTTATTCTGTCTGGTTTTCATTTCAGAAATGTTTCAGAGAAGGTTTCCAGAACTGTTTAATTTGTAAGTTCTAAAACATATTTTGGTTTACTCCTGGTAAATTTACAAGATAAGAGTTGACTTCACCCAAGAATTTATGAAACTCCCCGCCTGCCCGGTCTTCAAAATACCACGATATTCCAGAAATTCCCTGACCAATGTGGATGCTAAAATGATACAGTATGTGTGTGTGTGTGTGTGTGTGTGTGTGTGTGTG
>JAPQRN010000022.1:24045402-24059853 GCA_037367275.1 Coranthus polyacanthus | reverse complement strand
TCAACTAATTCAAGTTCATTACACCGCCTTATAGTGTGTACAAAAACTGTACTTTCTCTAATTACTTTGTTGTGGACGAAAGCTAACAGCAAAAGCGAGCAATCGAAAGTGTGCACGGTTTGTTAGAAACTGGCATCGGTTTCATCTTTATTTACACAAAAGAAATCATGAGAATATTGCATGAAACACTGGTTTAAAAAAGCATGAGGGAAAATAACCTGCGTTCGCTCAAGGACATTTCACCATACAAACAGGAGGATGCAGAGATTGAACCAACAACCCTACATTTAGCTGTTTTTTCACCTCAGCCACAGACCGCACAGTGAGTCAGAGACCAAGTGTCCCAGCTACATCTATGCGACCACAAACACAAACCAAATTCTAAATAAACTTACTTGCCATCACACACAATATTATCATGGTAAAATAAAATAAAAATAAAAAGTATGATTTATGATGTACAAGAGGCACCACAACTTAGGATTTAAGGTGATCATATGCTACAGAATGATAGAAAAAGCCAACCTGAGGTGAGTGGAACTAGAAAACACCTGAGCCCAGAGCTGCAAACTGATGCCTACATCCTCCTGCTCAACACCATTACCCAGTTTACTTACAAGGACAGTTAATTTCAAGTTTGTTTGTTTTTTTTTTACTGTGTGTCTATAAATGCTCTACTTTTCAACAAAGCCATACTGCTGACAATGCCACAACCTATGTTTCTGGAAAATCCAAGGAAAACCCCAGTGCTTTTAACGAAAAACGCGAGCACGCACAGCGGTGAGGCCAGCATTTCTTAACAGTTTCACTATGGCAACCACACAGTACAGTCATTATGAAACATAAGCAGTGGAGATGAGGAGACACCATGTCCTGCAACGTTACTGATAACCTTATACAAATAAAATGGCAGGCAGAAAGACATGCTGCTCTGGGCTTCAAATTACATAATCAGACAGATAAGCACAGTGCAAATGAGTACAGTAACATTCTCAACAACCCTAAGCTACAGATATTTCCCTATCCGAGCAGACATGAATGTACACCTCAAAAAGTAAACCACAAATGAGTAACCCACTGCCGTCACGGCTAAACCAACTCCCACTCATACAAACAGTGAAAGGGAAGTAAGACGGGAGGCAAGAGAAGAGAAAAGGTGAGGGAGAGGAAGGTGTGGCTGTGCACTGTAATTATAATAGTTAACAAAAAACTAAGACACTAGCAGTGAAAAAACAATTTTGCTGTAAAATAAAAACAGTTTTCAAAAACAGTTTTCAAACAAAATAAAAACTACAACAAAAAAAATTTACAACAAACTACAACATGAACTAAAAGGAAATAGAATTGCAGGTAAAAATCTGCTTTGTTTTCTTTTTCATCCAATGTTAATGGTTCATAAAAAATGGCTTTGCACAATATGAGACCATAAATCATATTTTAATTTCATGCATTCTTTCATCCTTCCTTTTTCAGCTTCTCTCAATCAACACTTTCCTCATAAAACCTGAAAAACCACAACTACAAAAATAAAACTAAAAGTAAATAACAACTAAAACACCTTAAAGTAAAAAAAATAAAAATTAAAATAAAACTACTTATGCAATCTTAAAGCTAAAACGCAAGTAAAATGAAAACCAAACACTAAATAAAAATAAAAAGTAATGAAAATGTCTAACAATTCTGCTTTGAACAATCTTTTGCCCCAACTAACCCTTTGGTGCAAAGGGCACTAAAAAAGCAGTATGTTGAAAATGAGATGTAAACCACAGCCTAAAATTGCTTGATGTTACATCCTTATACCCTATTTAAGATTTCTGGTCAGTGTGGCTTCATAGCTCAGGAAGGTAAAGTTTAAAACCTTGACACACCGATTTCCTCAACTTTAGAGAAGCTCTTTGTCACATACGAACTGAGTTTTAGTGAGGCATGTTGGAGGACATTGTGTAACGTACATGAAGTATCCTGCCTTGGCAGCTGCTACACGGACAGGGGCACACATACGAGCACACCCAGACGCACACAGGAATGTCTGAATGTTTTTTCCTGGATCTAAATGTAGGTTTTCACATACCACATTCTTCCCTTAGCCTTCTGTGTCCTGACTGACCTCCCTGAATTTCAGTGCCAGCCCATTTTCACTGCACTATGATCTCAGCACTGCAGACGCTGCTAAAGACAAACACACACGGGAACACGCAGTCACATAGACACCTAACCAGGTCAACTGCAGAGCAAAGCCTTTATGTTATGCAACAACTATAGCTGTACACTCCTCGTCTGTCAGAGAGGGGGGCGCCTAGCAAGCTGCTTGCTTTCGTCAAAATCGTGCACCCAGGCCAACGGAGAAATTCTTGTGCCCTGCGGTTCTCCTTTCGCACAAACTGGTCTAAAACAAGTTTAAATTTGAGAAATTGTAATTGAAATAACTGAGAGCGCCTTGCGTCAGTTACAGACCAATAAAAGCAGGGCTGCCGACAGTGGAATGGAGGGTGTGTGCATTGCAATAGCAGGAGACATACCCAGTATCTCAGAAGCATTTGTCATGGATTGCACAATGTTTGAAGACTTTGCAATAGTTTACCCAGCCCAATCAAACTACTTGCTGAAACTTGCTAGTCAAAGAGCCAGCCTGCCGTCCTGCGATTAAAGAAAGGAAATACTTTGCTTTGGAACTTCTGTAATGAGAACTATGACTAAAACTACTGGAAAAACATAATTTTGTTAAATAAAAAGTTAAATAAAGCAATTTAAAAAAATGTTTTAGACGTATTTTGAAGAAATACAAAAACTAAAAAGTACAATGAACAATGCAGGGGTTGCAATGGTATGAGATTTAATATTTCTAATAAGCTTATAGGAATTAAAACACAACAACTGTTTTATAATGATTGAAACCTTTTTTTTTTATATATATAAATAAATGGAGGCATGTGTAAAAAGTCTCCCTTTTGAAAAGGGATAAACTTAGGAAACCCATACATCTCCCTTTTGAAGAAAGAAAAACAAATTCAGAGGAGAAAGGACAACTTTTAAAAATGTTATCAATGTTTAGAAATAAAAAAAATAACTGTAAATGTACACAATACAATAAGTGTAAATATTTATACCATGATACGCTGCTGTAAACCTACATGCAACATGATCTAAAATGAAGCAGAATTGCACGTAAAATCAGATTTATTTTTCCCCAATATTAATAGTTTATGGTGTGCAAGAATGAAATGACTATGCATAATATAAGACCTTACAACAATGGTTATGTAATATTTGATATCATGCATTCTTCTACACATCTTGGTTTTCCTCATAATACCTGAAAAACAAACACACTAAAAGAAACAAAAAAAACTAGTAAAATTTTTCAAAATAAAATTAAAAGTAAAGCCACTTCTACACTCGGAAACTAACAAACTAAACTAAAATCAAAAAACAAACTTAAAAGACTAAAACTAAAATCTAATGAAAATTCCTAAACTATAATATCTTTACTTTGCAAAAGGCGCTCCTTTGGTTCATATTTAGATGTGTCACCAGCTGCTAACTTCCACATCCCAACAAGTCTACAATGGCTCGTCAACAATTTACAATACATTTCAAATGAGGGGTGATGTTCAACAACACTTGTTTTACCCTATTGTGCGGCATAACTGTGAGCTCACGAGCTTACACATTAAGAAACTTTAAGTTCTTTTGCACAACAATGAATCTTGGTTTCATAAGATCATTCTCCCTCTCACCCTAAGCTAAAAGACATGCCAAACATTTTGGGACGCTGTTCCACATATAAACATTTGAGTTCCTCTGCGTATTATGCAACAGCAGCATAGTTGAGGGCGTGATGAGCTGAACTCAGATCAGATGCATATGCGCGGCAGGCCGGCATGCGTCCAAAAATGCATGTGCAGTGAGACTGAGGGAGCAGTACAAAGGAGAGCACAAAAAAGTGAAAGACAGAGAGACAAGGAGGGGGAGAGCAGTGCAAGCCGTGGTGGTCCCACTGAGACTGTGCGGGTTAATACAGAGGCCTTCACATGACGTAAGAACAGAAAAGGTCTAAACACATAAAGCTGAGCAAAGCTTTACTGAGCCCTGTGGGAAACACAGAAACACCCACACATAAACAACCATTACCCTTGGGACCAAGTCCTCTCTGTGTTGACATATCATGATGACACATGACATGACATTTTATACCTTCACATATCTGAACTTCCTAAAAATATTATACGCAGTAAATCTTATCTCTGAACATTTTGTACCATTAGACTGGCCACGTTTTTTTCTGAGGAATGAAGTATGTTTTTGTTGTTTCTTTCATCAGATTAGCTTTAATACATTATGCTTCTGTCCAAGGGCAACATTAACTGCCCATGGTGCAATGTAATTAACTGCGTATGTTTTCATTTGTGATTCGTCAGTGTCTTCAGTGGAAATATGATGAAGTAATTCAAATAACATTTATATTCATTTAGCTCCAGCCACCTAACATAGCTCTTAGAAGCTACCCGATCTACTACAGTCAATTCAATACTGTCCTTAAAAATAAACTATAAAAGTATTTATAGCAGAAAGCTAGCATCTGTACACAGCATCACTACAGAAAAAACAATATTAGAGAGGCAATTTATATGTGAAATTTTTTATTTTAAATTTGGCATCTTGGTTGCGAAAAATATTACTGAACACAGACATTGAATCTGTCAGAAGTTGATTTTTCTTATCACAACAAATTACTTTTTGAAGGGTTTTAAAATGGCTTTAAAAATACCATCTACCTTTTTTTTTTTTTTAAGTAAGCAAGTCAATGTACAGCTCACTCACTAAAGGGTGACGCTCTGCAATGCTTTTAAAGAGTATAAAAACAAAACATATCCTTAAACAAATGTCTTCACTTTAGGGATAATAGCAGTCTTAATATATCAATAGGTAGTGTTTGAAACAGACTGACTCGCTGTCATTTAGCTGAATTCATTTGACTTGACTGAATATGAAAGTGCTCACCTGTAGTATCTGGACTGCAGGTACGTGGAGCAGACAGCCTTGGAGACGTGGCTGGCTGAGCCAAAGTCAATGACTTTGACTCTGTACGGCTGTCTGGAGGGGTCCACCAGCATGATGTTCTCTGGCTTCAGGTCAGCATGGATCAAACCCAGAGACTTCAGCTTCTTTAAAGCCGTGGCCACCTGTAAAGTTTAACACCGTGTATCAAGCTGTATTTCAGTAGAGGTGCCATTCAACCTGCATGTGACATTTATTAGATTTGGACTAGTTGGCTCAGTAGCCAATTAATTCTATCTGCAAAAGAAATCACATTACCTGCTGCAGAATAGGCCTGATGATTTTTAGTGGCAGTGGGCTGAATTTATTCTGCTTCAGGAAGTCATAGAGGTTTTGCTCCAGCATCTCAAAAACCAAGCAAGTGTGACTGCGGTGCTGAAAGCACTCCAGTGCACGCACAACATTGTGCTCATCTGCATTCTCACTGCTCAGCCGGGCCAAGATCTCCACCTGGGAGTTCAGGAAGAAAATAAAGCATGGTCAATTAAGTTCATCAAATGCAAAAAAAAAAGGTAGAGGAAGATAGCTTTTTTTAATAAAGCACCAACAACTGTTGCAAATTCAAGACTAAAACTAGCAGTGATTTTTGTGATTAAGAATAAAATAGTTTTTCACATTATGGGACTTTCAATACACAGTGATTTTGTATATCATATTTGATGACCTTTTGCAGCTTTCAGAATTTCCTCCTAAGACCTGAAAAACTAAAACAATAAAATTGAATAAAAACAAAACTAAAACTAGGCAATTCTTCAAAATAAAAATAAAACTTAAACTACTTATGGACTGAAACAAACTGACAAATGACCATTCAGTGAATCCACAATTTCAACTAAACTAAACTTGTATTCTACTTAAACTCAAAAACACAAAACTCCTCACCTCAATTTGTCCCTGACGTGCATAGGATGGGTGGTTTTTCAGTATTTTAACAGCCACCACTTCATTCGTTCCTCTCTTCCAGCACTTCACCACCTGGCCGAAGGTGCCGCGACCCAGGAACTCCAAGACCTCGTAGCTGTTCTTCAGGGAGCACAAAACCTCATGCTGAACTAACTGATAGTCGCCGTCTCCAGATCCAGTTCTGGTCACTGTTGCTCCTGCCACTGCCTCAGTGCTGCCGTTAGGCCTGAATTCAGTCCCGTCCCCCCCGATTCCAACGCCACTTACTCCGTTGACCCTGTTGTGCTGTGCAGGCAGTGTCCCCCCGCCCCCTCCTCTGACAGTATCTGCATTGTTCCCGGTGCTGGTTTGCAACATGGCCACAGGGGGAGGAAGTGAAGGTAGAGCAGATACCTCCTCCACTATCTGCATGGCTCCGACACAGCTGTTCTCCTGTGGTTGCTCTCCACCTTCACCTGGTTTCTGCTCACATCTCTGAGGGGCACCTGTGTCTACGAGTTTAACGTATCCGGCTCTGACCTGTACTCTGCCGTTTGTGCCCTCTTCCTCCTCTGCTCTGATACAGGCCCTCCTCAGCAGCCCACAGTCCAAGCCTCCTCCTTCTCCCCTTTCTCCACCACCACTATCCCTACGAAGCCTCACCTCTCCTCCTCCTCTCTCCCACCTCTCCTCTCTCTCTAATCCAGCAGTGTGCAATGCCCACTCCTCCCTCTCTTCAAGCTGGATTCCCCTGTGCAGTCGTCCTGAGTTGGCACCTGTTGAGGATGGGACGACGTTGTTGGGGTAGGCGATACCGTAGTTGACGCCAATCACGTAGGTCTTGGGTGGAGGTCGGTGCTGAAAGGCTCTGCTGGTGTTATTACTGCAATGGGCTTCGCCTGTTTGTCTGCTGGTACCACTGCTGCTGGTTCCTAAGGCACTTGTTTGAGCTGAGTGAAGGTGTGGTGGGTAGAGCAAGACTTGTGAGGCCATACCTGCAGAAAAGCACAAAAGACAGCCATCAATTACCAAGGGGTTTAGAAAAGCTGAGCTACTATATAAATATGTCTTTAGATTTAGGGATTAGGACGCTTGCCAAGGGCTGGGTACCGAACTGCGATTGTTTTTCTTAGATACTATTAAGTACCAAAAAATGCCTTCTGGTTTGGTAACAAATGTTAATAACCATGGAGCAAATCTCATCAGCCTCAACACGTAATTTTCCACAAATTATCTAAACACACAGTCTAATTTGTCTCTTTGTCTTATACACCACAGTACCATAAAAGATCTCTAACGCTGTGTTTTGTGCCTTTGCTGTGACAAAGCACCTGTGTAAAACTAGGATTGCTGCACGGTTGTTTAATTTTTGTCACCACTATTTTATTTCCATAGTAGAAGACAAAAAAACACAATAGACTCTAAAGAATCACAGACTTAAGTACACTCACTAGCCTAGCACCATTAATGCTAAAATGCTATGGTATCGGTATTGAAAATATTCGGACAATACTCAGCCCTTGCTTTGTATAAAAATGGTAACAAGCTGAAACCCAAACTTAAAATGTGTACGATCATTTGTAGTGTAATTTTCTTTTTATTAAAACAGATTTTATAAAATTGGTATTGAAAAACAAAACTGGTACCAAAGCCAAGGTGTCAGTAACCGTATCGATACCCAGCCCTACACCCAAATAACTTTTTAGGCTTTCGGATGAAGATGTTTGGTTCAAACTGAAGTCACAACAAACTACTCATAATGACATCTGTATTGTACAAGAGCTGACAAGAGGATCAATAATATGCAGGTTTCACTGATGCACCTTAACACATTAAACTGAGACACTGGGCAATATCACTGTGCTATGTACACAGGCATGAACCGGCCAAAGGCAAAATAGCATCTTCCTAATCACCAGCCTAAATAAAGCAATCATGAAGCTGCCAAAGCGAATACACATCTGAACCATAATGTCACCGTTGCTAGAAAGGAGAACTTGCTTGCTGTAATGGGAGATGGGGGAAGCCCGTTGCATAGCTGGCCTGTCCCTGCACGCTACACGAGAGGGTCAGTTTCACACAAAGTAGAACCACAAAGCAAGCACTACTCCAGGGGGAAATGATACGCCATAAAGTATAATGAGAGCTTGGTGACATTTTACAAATACAGAGAACATGCGTACTAAAATGATTGCTGACAAATAAACATTTCTCTCTGGTACGCAATCGATTCAACTGCATTTTAGTACTGTTTGTGTGGCTTAATGTGATAGCCACCAGGCAAGAGTTTGGGTTTTAACTTACACCATAATCTGAATCAAGATTAAATCAAATGCTTGTGAAAAATGAGTCCATGGAAGCACAATGAGGGCTTTTTGGGCTCCTGTTTTAGTACATGGCCTGTTTAATGATGCAAATCAACTGATATGATGTGGAAATAGCTCATACAGATGTAATCATGTTAGTTTCACTGAAATGTACTTGTTGAGACGTTTAAAATGTTAAGGAAGACGTCATTCAATCTAGAATCAAGAAGCCTACAGAATGCAGTTTCTTAATGAAATTGAAGGTCCTTATGCCTTAATTGCTCACTTGTTTTATTGTTTGTTTATTTGTAACCATATATTTGCATAGAGACCTATACCTTACACCTCTGAGTACCAGACAAAATTAAATTCAGTAATTTTTCACACTGCTCAAACAACAACTTTAGCTGGATGGCTGACAGTAAAAAGATAATGCCTAAATACTTATCATATAGCATTCAAACTTTTCACAGTAAAATTGAAATATTCAAATAACAAACCTAATCATGAAGTTATGTGACCATCTTTCTTGGATGTTCTAGCAACATTCCTCCCATTGCAGCAAGTCATGACACCGTGGTAAGAGCCATAAAGCAGGCAGATGCTAAGCCACTCTTCTTTAACGATTCTGAGAATGAGTTAGACAAGCCTGTGTTTACACTCAGAGTCAGATGTTTGCAGCTTTAAGGCTACATTAAACATCCACACACACACACACAATGCACGTTGTCCTAAGCTCAAGGTGTTTCTTGGACAATGGTGTGCAGGGAACAAGTGGCCTTCTTTATGAGTGAAGCGGTTACACACAGGCTCAGACAAGCAAGAGGGGTGTGCCGCAAGTTCACAACACACCTCACTCTCATGATCAGGGCTGATGAGTTTTAGTAGATAACTTGCTCACAATTTTGCAACCGCTATTATGACCTAAATGTTCTGTCAACCACGTAAAAACAAGATTGTTGAGATATATAATGCAATCCTTTCTAGACAGCACGCAAGCGTCAAGAGTACAGCTGTTCCTGTATTCTCTAAATTATACAGTGTATACAGGTTTCTGACAACTTACAGACATTAAATTGGAGGTTGACATTAACATTTTTGAGTTAATAGGGTTTTCTGGCATTGTGACTTCACAATTACTGCATGCATGGTAAAAAAAATTAAAAAAATAAGACACTTTCCACATTTACAATGCAGAGCTGCAAGCCCTGACCTGATAATAATGTGATAATGAAGCAAGTAAAAAAAAACGAAGCCTACAAAGCAAAAAGCTGCCACCATATGGTTTGTATGTTGCAAATATTTCACTATGTATGCCTGCCAATGTGCCATCATGAGGGACAGCAACCATCCACAGCTGTGATACCTCCTGCTCCATCCTCTCCTGCCAAACTAGGTAGCCTGACACCCCGCAGGGTGACGAGATCCAAGCCTGAAATGGAGAGCCATGACACAGAGGGAGCGTGTGCGCATGTGTGTGTTTGTGGTGTGTTTCCCAGCTGTAAAAGAATGCCAGCTGAACACGCAATTTGTTACTGATCAATCTAGGAGACAGTAACATATGGGAGGGGTTGTATGTGTGTGTGTGTGTGTGTGTGTGTGAGAGACTGAATGTGTGTGTATGTGTGCGTGCGCGCGTATGTTTGGGGGATGGGCAACAACAGCAAAGACACCTGTTGAAACTTATGTGGTACGTGACAGCCAGCTAAATAAAGAGTGCGTTATGCTCTGTTGAATTGGTGATAACTTACTTAAACTTCATGGGCCAACTGACCAACTAATCTTAACTGAAAGCCAAATGTTAATTCTCTCTTCTTTTTTTTTTTTCCTTTTTTTTTTTTTTTTTTAAACAGCGCTTAATAATGTGTGTCAATTTTCCTGTTTCAAAGTAACCTCAACGCCTCCCAAAACGACACGGCTTAAAAGAAAAGCGAGCTTCTATAGAAAAAGCTACATTTGCGTAGTCCTCAATAAACTTTTCAGTAAACCCTTTGGCACAGGGTAACTTATTAGCCTTGGCCAGCTAACACTTGTGTGGCAAAGAGACCGAACTGAAGTTGGCTAGCTTAACAGTTAGCAAACAAGCTAGCTGTGAGCAGAGTCTCATTTCTGATATAAAAAAAAAATACAACATACAAAACGAGCGTGACATTAAAACGCACTGGACAATAGGTTTGGCAAGATACAGTCACCTACCTACCTTCAGTAAGACCAGTAAAATGTATCACCCAAAGCGTCAAGGAACAGGCTAGCAACGAGGACCCGCAGAGTCAAATCCTGCAACGATGCTGCTGCTGCTGCTGCTGCTGCCATCTTGTTAAACGACGAGGAGAGACCTAGCGACTTTTCGCACATTTGAAGCTCCAAATAACGTAACAGAACTAAATTTTAAGAAAGCCAGCCACGACCCATGGTTTTGACAGCCGTCTCAGGTCTCACCAAACGTCGGTCTCGTGCCCACTCATGACGAGGAATCCGTTTTTCTAAACTTTTGCATGTTAATAATACGCCCCGTCCTCCGACAGAGATAGCTGCTGGCTGCTAGCTGTTGCTGCTGGTTCGGTAGCTTGTTGCTTCCCCGCATGTGTGGAATGTAAGGGAGGAGGGGAGAGAGACAGACAGACACACACAGAGAGAGAGAGAGAGAGAAAAGGAGAGAGAGGGCACTGTGTCTATAATTGTCACAGTGTCAACTGAGTGCCACAATATTTTAAATATCTTATAATTAAATCCTACTTCCAGATGTGCGGGTTTATGCAGCTATTAAAGTTCAGTGGTGGAAAAAGTCGCCTATTCACATCCCCCACTGCAAGTAAAAGTTCTGCAAAAGCTCATAAATGAACGTAAATGCAAACGTTATCAGCAAAATGTAACGTATGAAAAGTAAAACTAGTCACCGTGCAGTAAAATGGTCCCTGTCGGTGTTTTCTGCTGCATCCACGTGTATGTTACATTTCGCTGCTGTATATCTTTAAGGTTGATCTCATTTCAACTACTTTCTATACTGTATGTATCCTGCAATGCATCGCATTCTACACGATCGTCGCTGTCCTGTGAGAACCACGCACATATCTCCCAAGAAGTCAACTTTTCATGAGCTCAGAAACACTGGCTTGTTTTAAGGTTTGTGGCAATGCATTTATCTAATCCATGAGGGTTTTTTTTTTTTCAAGGGTGTATTTACCTTAAGGAACAGGAAAACAATTCTCCCACCCACAAAGGAAACTTTCAAAATCAACACATTTGTAGATGCGTTGTTTTTCACTGGACAGGGAAGGGGATGAAAAACACTAATCTGAAAAGGAACTACGGCTGTCAGAGAAATGTAGAGGTGTAAAAAAAAAAGTACGATATTTGTCTCTGAGATGTAGGGGAGCAGAAGTGTAAAGTAGCACCAAATGGAAATACTTTATAGGCACAGTAATAAAATCCCTAAAATACAGAAGCATAACCCTTTTGACTACATTGTGTAAATGCTATATAAAGATGTTTTTGACATTTTCACAGACTCTGTTAACGTTCTTCTTCTTTTGCTTTCTTTTTTTCTTTTTTCTTTTTGATTTACTGGAACCATAGCTCTGGTAATGCTGTGCCATTCACTGAAAATGAAAAAAAGAAGAAAGAAAGAAAGTAGGACACAGACAATATTTCCATCCTAAAAAAAAGTCAACAAATCTGAAAAGACATGCATGTTAGGTAAGTATTGCCCTGGCGTTGCCACAACCAAACCACTTCCCCCAGGCAATAAGTCATAATTCAACTCCCAAAACTAACTTACAAAACTGCACCCAGTCATTGAATTCTCATTTCTTATGTTTATGTCGATAAGGAACAGGGCCCCATTGGTAATTTGTTGTGAAGAATGTAAAGAATTCACGAATGGAGACCAGCGTCCCATTGTATATGTGCACACAACAGTTTGCAAGAGTATTGTTAAGAGTAGGACACACACAGAGACACGCACTAAACACTGAATGAAGAACTGAACCGGGCCAATTTCACCTTTTAATTGGGATTCACAAAAGATCATTAAAATTCCTCACTCATGTAAAAACAAGTGTCCCACAACCTCATTAGCAAACCTTTAAGGAGGAGCTCAGAGCGTGGTCAGGTGGTCACGGAGTTCACAACGAAGCTGCTCCAGCTAGGATGTTTGAATTGTACATTTTTATCTGTTCTCTCTTTCACATTTCATCATGTTGGTGAAGTTATAGAGATAATTAGATAATTAAATCTAAATAATGAGATAATTATTATACGTGAACTATTTAACGTGTGTGCACAAGATAATTACATTAGAAAAACGAATTATCTTGTACGAACAAATTATAATTTTTTTATTTATGCGAAAAATGATTTTGTGCAAACAACTTTTGCACAAGATAATTATCTTACGCAAAATTATTATCTTGTGCAAACAAATTATCTTATGCAACCAAGTACCGAATTATGCGCACCACATAATTATCTCAGATGAACAAATTAATTTGTTAGTTAATTTTTTTTGTGCACAAGACAATTACCTTAATCAGACCGATGATTGTATCACGGGAATAAGTTATTCGTTTTTTGCACAGAAGATAATTATCTTATGCATAGAAATTTTTATCATATGTGAACAAGTTATCTTTTGCGCAAGATAATTATGTTATGCGCACAAATTATCATGCAAAACAAGTTCTTATTTTTGGCCCCAGGATAATTATTGTATGCAAACAAATAAGTACATTATGCAAATAAACAATGCAAATAAATTATTACTATATGCAAATAACTTATCATCACGCGCAAACAAGTTATTATTTGTTGCACACAAGGTACGTATCTTATGTGAACAAATTCTGATCATGTGTAAACAAGTTATGTTGTGCACAGCAACATAAAAACGATATTCTTTTGGGACTTCAGGGGCTCTGTATGTTTAAACGTACGTACAAAAAGTGATAAAATCATTATTTATCATGTCAAAATGCTATGTTGCTGCTAATTAAAACGTGAAATGTATAAATCTGCTGCGCTGTTTTGCAGCGGACCATAAGCCATTTGGTTTATGGGCTGATTATTGTATATTCTTACAGTATATTCTATCATTTTGATAAGGTCTCACAGTTACATCAGGTTGTTAATTGAGTTTTGGCTCCACCTGCCTTCTCATATTATTATTACACGCAAGCATGCAGTGTGAAAATGCTAATAATGGAGAAATAGTTCAAACTATACATGTGTATAACCTGTCCTGTTACTGTGAACCTCACATTTAAACTCAATTTGATTATTTCACATCGACAGGAAGACAAAGTTACAAGATGTAGAAGGATTTAAAATGCGACTGCAGCGTGGGACAAACAATGCTTTATTGGCATATTGGAAGAACATTCAATGACAAATATTGGTGAGGCTGATATTGTCAGTCAGTTAACACGTTTCTTTAATTTAGGGAATAGTATAAATGTTACAACCATTGGGATTACTCTGTGGTAAGATGAACCTACAGGTGTGTAAAATATCAATGCGAAATGTCAGACCAAAAAGCAAGCTTGTTCGTCAAAAGTAAACATAGAGATCATATAAAGCATGATAAATGTAATAAATAAGTGAATTTAATTTAAAAACGAAGGGACAATTAAAACAGCAACAGTTCAAATTGGTCCACCTTATTCTCGTCACGTTCCTCCTTTCTAACATTTTTAAGGACCTTCCATTGTACACACGCAGTGGATAACAAGTCTACACAGCGTTTACTTGCTGTTACTGTACAAATCAGTCATGTCTCTGAATTGCCGTTTCAAGAGATTCTCTAATGCAGTTTGCTTTTGTTTTAAGCACCCGCTTTCTATTGTTGCACGTGTCCTTACAGGAGTCAGCGAAAACACGGTAAAAACAATTTCCAAACATTCAAGAAAGATTGGATTAGATTAAGGTGGAGTGTCAATTATTAAAGCCTCTGGAAATGTAAATACACAACATCCTTCTAACGATGTGATTTAGGGTCTCATATACATAAAAGCAAACATGGAAAACGATATTATTACACAACTGACTCTGCAAACCAGACATTAAAACAAATTCCAGTCAGTTGACACATCCAGTTTAATTAGCTAGTGTTAACGTTGGCTAACTAGCTGCTAGCTAACTAGCTGCTAGCTAACTAGCTGCTAGCTAACTAGCTGCTAGCTAACTAGCTGCTAGCTAACTAGCTGCTAGC
>JAPQRN010000022.1:24019693-24040651 GCA_037367275.1 Coranthus polyacanthus | reverse complement strand
TTTCTCGTTTAAGCAGGTATTTAAAATATAATGAGCCATACATTAAAACAACACAAGGAGATGGTTTGGGGGGGGGGGGGGGTGCTACATCTGAGCAATGTAAAATAAAATAAACATATATAAATCCAAGGACCAAGTCCAGTATTTGGAAGTATCTCAAACTGCTAAGAGTGTATGTAATACTCTGAGATTATGTTTTATAACTGGCATATTTATTTATTTATTTATTTTCAAGTCCAGTAGTAATGTTTCATTGTTCATATTTGTTCGTTTCTAAAGTCAAGCCAGGTTCACCTGCTTTGACAGCCTATATTGCCATGCTTTTGCATGAGCCAACTGTGTCCACCTCCATGTCCTAAAAACTGATAATAAACAGAGTAATATCCAAACTTTTTTGCAATTGTAGGTGTACTGTCAGCAGTTTTACAGAAGCCTTTTTTTCCCATTGTGGTCTATGAAGAAAATACTTTTTGGTCTAAAAGGACTTTTTTGCTGCAGTACTGCAAGTGGCCACTAGGGGAACAGACAACGAGGCTGAATGGCAGCACCTAATCCAGTTCTCTTAATACATCCATTGTTATAACCCTTACTGTTTTGGTGAAGGAGCTCAATTTAAACAGAGAGGGTAGATTGTTTGCAATTAAAGAGCTTATACTCACGGTGTGTGCATGTCAGTGAGCATGACATTAACAGTGTTTTTAAGAGTCTCCATCAGTCCCGGCAGGCCTGAGATGGCCTCTCCTGTCGTGGTGTATATGATGAGGAGCACAGAGGACAGCAGAACTAACTGCTCGGCCTCCTGCTGCATCTCCTGAAACCGAACCTGATCCATCAATACTGTCTAGTGAGAGAAGGCAAAGACAAATACAGCTCAGGATAGAAGAGACAGATTCAAGCGATGAAATATAGAAATGAGGAAGGGGGGGATATATTTGTAAAAAAAAAAAAATACTAGTAGAAAGACAGAATGACAGCCCTCTGAGCTGAGAGTGTTTACCTCTGGGAAGGGGTCCGCAGCATGGTCCCACCTCAGCAGGCGTAGATAGGCGTGATTATGGACGTCAAGAGGGAGGAGCGATGGAGAGTCAGATGAGGCACTGTGAGAATCATCTGCTTCAGTCTCTCTCGAACATCTCACCGTGTCCTCCAGCCACTTCTCAGTGTAGTCTAAGGCATCTGAATGAAGAAAGGCTCCGTTCAGTCTTTAAATCAGGACTCAGTACAATGTGAGTATTTGTTTTAGATAGAGAGCGAGCACGGCGATTATGTAACACACTAGTCATAAACAGAGGACTAATTGTCTTGTTTACTTTGCCTGCAGTACAGAAGTTCAAATGAAGATTTTCCGATTCTCCAACTTTTTTCATGACAGTTTTCTCAAGCTGAAGGTGAGGTTTTCATACTGACTGTTTTGAATGAGCAGCTATCCAGAACCCCGAAGACAAGCAGTGTACAAGTTCAGAATCATTGTCAAAATTGTTGTAATTTTCTGTTTAGCTCTACTGCACATAACACCGACCACAAACACAGATACAGTAAGTATATCATTTCATTGATGTTGAATTGATTTATTTTTGTCTAAATGTTCTAAATGCTGCAACACTGTCTTACTGCCCATGGGAGAAGATTGTCTTCAAGTCTTTCTAGCAGAGGGACTCTCTGGCAGAAAGGCTTTCATTGTGATGTTGTGAAAGTGTCTGCTGAACTAAATCCCGATTTTTTCGTAAACCTAACCATTTGGTTTTGGGACCTAAACCTAATCAAAGTGTAACTGAAAACTGAAAACAACAAGTCAAAATCTAAAAACTGTGGCTCCATTCTGGACGTCAACCCCCGTCTTATGGGTAACAGGCCTGTCCATCCATGACAAACTCCTTCACATGTGGACCTTTTTGCTCTACCTATACTACCTTCCTTGACTTACTACAGCCATTCTGCCTGAGAGCGTTTCTGCTAGAAAGACTTGCTTGGGAGACCGTGTAAAATGGCTTTACAACTGTCTGCTGTGGCTGAAAACAAGGCTTTGTTAAAATATAAAATACTGACGACTGCATCTTTATTGTACACTCACAAAAGTTTTAACAATGAATGACAACAACTAACTAATACAAACATCCTTACTCTGCTTTGGATCTGTTCATATGTGACAGCCCAGATGTTGTATGTATGCTAAACACTGGCAGATATGACTGTCATATTTATAGAAGGAAATCTCCTTACTGGGTTGTTTCTCCAGAAACTCCTGGAACTTGTTTCTCTCATACTCAACTGACTGCTGCATCAGATGAGGCCTGATGCTGCTCAGAGCAAAGTTAGCCATGTCCATCTTCATCAGATCCAGCACAGGGAAGATGGCCCTTTGAGGGGCAGTGAGAAAGAAAAGCACAGAGATAGAAAATATATAAACAGTATGATTATAGTATGATTATATGATATTCACAATATACTGTAGAAGTTTGAAATTGCAGTCTAACTTTTATTATCAGTCTCATAAAGTACACATTAAGTTTTTGGGTTGCTGCTGTAGCTCATCTCTTATAATCCTCCAAGATAACATCACTCCAGTCCAAGATGCCTTCTGCAGAGTAATGGATTGGAATGAAATTACACACTCTAAAAATAAACTGGAACACTCAGAGCTCATAACAGTCTCTCTCTAGTCTTCCGACTTACTTTAGCAGCGGCACAATATCCGTGATCTCCTTTAGCTTATTGATGTCTTCATCTCTGCAGGGAGCGCACAGCGAGCCCATCATCCCGACAATGAACTGGGATAGTCGGCCAATGTCAAGTGCCCCATTCTCAGCCTGCTGCTGGATAAGAGGCAGGTCCAGAACCTCCTCGATGCGAGAGCGCAGACGGCCGTGGCCGGGCAGCAGGAAAGACAGAAGTGCCTGAAAGAGCAGAGAAAAGAAGATGAGCCGATGAGAAGAAGACAGAAATAGATTAAAGACAGGCAAACTGAACATGAGGGGGGGGTAATTGGTGGAGGAGTTGGTGGGTATTATATTGTGTGTCCAAGCATGATGACAGCCTGAACAGTGACCTTCTCAATATACAAACAACTCTAGGATCATATTTAAAGAGAAAAGGTGGCAGCTAAAATAAGACTTCACATTTGTGAAGTGCAGGAGTCAGCAGTACCGGTTCATACAGTGATACACAAATGAGTCTTAAAAGCCAGAAGTGAGTTCGCATTTTGTACTTCTGGTTCCCTCTTCTTGAAGTCAATGGGTTTTCGTTAGAGGCTTGCAATAAGGTCAGTGGTTAACACAAATGACATTTTCATGTTTTGTTCTATGACATAAACTGCAAAAATAAGTACCCCACTCATTAATTTTTAAGTTCTTATGTTTGCTAACAAGTAAAATGAGACTCCAGATGTTGTTGGGACATAAAATGTCATCATGTTGACCACAAATACCCACCCTTACCAGCCTCGTTGTGTTGTACTTTTGCAAACTATTCTATTCACTCACTGGATCAGGTAATGCTAAGAGGGTTTTTGTAGAAGAGGTTTCCACAGGTTTTAAGTAGAACGATTCTAATCAACTTTTTAGTTTCTTTATTATTTGCTCTTGCATTCAAGTGAAACCACCCCCATTTAATCTTTCTTGATCTACTTCCTAGCTTTTCCCTAAGCGTTGTAGATACTAAATCATCTCCAAGCACTGGATTTAGTCAGCAGTTTTTACACTTTGTGTCTTCCACTGGTTTCTCAGGCTTCTACGTCGTCGTCGTCATCTCCATCCTCTCTGTCCAGTCTATAGAATATGACGCACCGACAACGGTTCACACTTCAATTCAATGGAAAACCTACTATTCTGGTTCCACCTGGGAAGCAACGTTCAAGGTTCTGAACCAATTTATTTTTGGTCAAAATGCTCCAAGTCGTTCAAAATTAGGTTTGCAAACCAGAACGGCACCCATTCCATGGTGGCAGAAAAGGGCTAACTCAGACCAACTTCACCAACCCTGACTTTAAAATCCAATATGGCTACTAGTGGTGAAAGCTGTAGTAATATACTGTTAATTAGTACATCTGTCTTATTTGTGTCTCATCAGTCACAGTACTGTCCAACTGGTATGTGACCACAGTGTTTGTATCTGCTTAATACAATATAATGTGTTGTTAAATATGTCATCCCTGCAGTACTCTACTTCCTGCACTAAGTAAAGCCCCAGCCTCACCTCTTTGATCTCAGCCAGCAGCTTGATGGCATGGCTATATGATGGCGGGTCCTCCTTGAGCTGCACTTCCAAACAATCCCAGAATGCTTTGTGCATAATCTCTTTCACTCTGCGCTCCAGACTATACGGAAGCAGAGGAGAGACTGTTAGTGCAACAGGAAGAAAAAGACTTTTAGGACAATTACAGTATCCAGTCAAAATCTCACCTTCCTTCCGGAAGCTCTGCGGGTTTGACTTGAAAAGCCTGGTTCACCATGATTTCATGGGCCAAAGCCATGTTGGTGACTCCTTTAGCCGTCTCCATGAGCTCCTCCACAGAGACGAATCTGGGAGGGCTCGCTGTGAGGGAAGTTGTAACAACATTTTCTTAGGTTTGACACATAATATTATGAATAAATGAGCTGCTCCATAGTATCTGAAATAAGATGAGCAAACTGAATGTGTCTGTGTCTATGTGAGATGCAGTGATAGCACGAGGCTAACGTACTAGATGTTTGACAGTTCTTTACGATCGTTTTTCACACTTCTCAATACTATATCACTTTTTCAAAAACACTTAACACATTCACATCAGGAGACAACGTGAAGGAAACTGTGAATACTTCTGCACCGCTTTGATACAAAACGCATTCAAACCCCACTTAATGAATACGTCTCTGAGTCAGTGTTAACCAGCAGCAAAATCCTGTCCAAGTACAGCAAATTGTGCAGACATTTAGATCCTCTGTTCAAAACAGTTCACTTCCAATTCAAAAGCTGACAAATGTAGATCACTGTAGATGGAAATATGCTGCATTTTGACAGACCAAGAACACTCTGATTTTAGCAGAAAAGTATGTTTTGGTTCTTTTGGCAGCCTTGTTACCATCTACACAAAAACTGGTCATATTTAGACTGAAATGTGCACGTACAGTACTGTCCTAATGTCCAGTGAAGTGGATTACATAATTAAACCGAGACGGGGTTCACCTTGTGGAGTGGTCCCTCTGTGCGGACTCGGAGTATTCGCCCGGACTCTCTTCCTCACAGTCTCCTCAGAGGCGTCCTGTGTCCTCTCCTCCTTTGACTCCTTGTCTCCTCCGCCCTCGAGGTGGTCTGCCTCCTTAGGCATGCTGGAGTCTGCAGGGGAACAGACGACTGATTAAAGTTGCATGACAGTCACACGTTTTACATATGACAGCTGTTATGTTTAGCTTGAAAAGCAGTAGTGCTCCGTTATACATATGTCACATGTGTTTATATGTTACTGTGCAAACAAAAAGGAGGGATGCAGGTTTGTTTTTGTGATCTCCAGGTGGTGACATCATCTACAGGAGCCGAGAGGGAGGGGGCATCAGTGTGATGCTAGACTGAAGAGGTGAACACGACAGAGGTAAACACAACAAAGCTTCATGCTCCTGTGGCTGTCTTTACACACGGCCTTATCATTGGTAACGTTACTAACCTTGTAGTCGGAAGCCCCGGGGAAAGAGACGAGTTAGCAGCTGAGCTCAACTTATCTCACGTCAGCTTTAGTCAGCGCACAAAACACAACTGTCTGTCAACAACAACAAAGCCTTGTGACACAGCTGCTCCTTTATACCGCAGCCACAGCACAGGCTGCTCTGTCACACATTTATTCACACCGCCAGACACCGTCTTCATATAAAGGGAAGGCTTTGTTTTGTCCTGGAAAAGTCAGGCTTATGTCGCTGCCCTCTTCTGATGGGTTGCCGCTCCGCACAGACTCTTCCTGTATTGGGTGTGGCCAACGTGACGCCACAGTCGAGCCTCCTCCTGCACGCGCGCGCACACACACGCGCGCGCGCATCCGAGTGTCCCAGCGTGGAAGGTGCGAGAAAGTCTATGAGTGATTGTTTCATTCGTCGTGTGTCCCGACGTGGTAGTGTCTATAGATGAATCTAGGCCACTGTAGTAAAACCGACAACGAGCTCCAAACTCGTTTTAATAAAAGCGATGCCTTCGTGCAGGGACCGTCCACAAAGTGCAACACCGAAAAGACATACCGCTAAATAAATAAATACATAAATCATAATGATAAGGAGAAGACAATGAATAAAATAGACAATTATCAGACTGACAGAGAAAAAAGGTAATTCATTGGACAGTAGTAAAACATAATAATAATAATATAATAATAATAGTATAAAAGCAATTAATCAAACAGGTCTGAATCATTTCCAGCCAGGGGATGTGTTAGGTTGAGGGGACATTAAGGTAAAGGGGAAACGGTGTATTGTGCACAGATACAGAAGACAGGTTTTTTTTTGAACGGGACGTCGAATAGCAGAATGATAGATTGTGTCAGTCTTATGAATTGCTCTTTTGCATGCCAGTCTATAGACTGCATCCCCGTAGTCAAAGGGAAAAATGGGCATTTCAACAATCACGTGTTGACCCGCAGATAGGCTCCTACTCACAGGATGTACTGATGTTGACAAAAAAAAAACAAAAACCTGCCATTCTCCTTCCTTCTTCTATCTGCGTGATGCCGTTTTCAAAAGTACCCCTCACTATATACTACAAAAGTATCAACTTTTGACAAAAACATCTTTTTATGTGGCGCTTTCTTTTGCTGGGATTTAGTCATTCTAATGTCACGGCTCGCTTGCCCGCACACGTAGATGTTTCACCAAAACAATGACATTATTTTTGCAGAGGCACTGTTGCTGCGTCCTGCGCTTAGCATGGCCCACGACTTGAAATCCTCATCACAAAGAGAACTCAACACCTGTCAAAAGAGACTATGCATTTCCACTTATTTGTCATACAAACAATTACCTAAAATAGTTTTATTTTGGACTGTGATACACCAGTAAACTATACAGAGTGAACTCTACTTTTCAACTACTGACTAGTGAAGGAGGAAGAGGAGGAGGCTGCAGCAGCAGATCATTCAAACGGGCTCCCCCAAAGTCACAGTAAAACTACATTTGGTTAAACATTATTCACTGCACTTTTATATAGCAGTCGTAAGTCTTTTTTCTAAAATTGTGCGACGAACCCTGAAGTTAGCAGAGTCCACATAAAAAGTAATCAATGAAGTGATCGATCGACACTGATGACCGAACAACCACAACCCTGGCATATCTGTACATAAAACGTATTTTCTGGATTTTCATGGAAGTTATGGACAACAATGCAGCCAATGATCATAAATACAGCCATCAATTTATCAACCGTTTATTTAGATTTTTATTCAATAATAAAGCAAATACTCACATACATGTGCAAACAATTGCTGTAATTATCGTCCACATTTCTTTATAATATTCATTTAGATTTCATTTCACTTCACATTGCTGGAACTGGAAAATGTTAGCCTAAGTCTAACCGCAGAACACAGCACACGTTCCAAGGCTAGGTACCTACAGTCTCTTCGTTTTACAGCACACTGACAGCAGAGTCACCAAAGTACTGGTTAAAAACCTCTGGGTGGGCTCGGTAGAACTGTCCGAGTAGCCGCTTTCGGTGTTTGGCTGAGATTTTGGTGTCTGAGTGGATGCTGTCTAGCAGAGTCCACAGTTCCTGGTTGGTGGTCGTCTTTGTAGAGTTGGTGTACGTACTGCTGGAGACCGGCTGACAAAACGTAGAGCCTGGTAGACAAAAAAACCCCAAAAAAAACAGTGTACAGGGGGACTGTTTTAGGGTAAAAAAAAATGAAATGATTTTGGTGTTTGTTTTTTTTGGTCTAGGTAACAGTAACCAAGGAGGACTAAGACTTAGAAAAGGGTCAATTACTAAGAAATAAAACTGATACAATGCAGCCATTGTTAATGAGTTACAACTGTGTGTTTTCTGCCATGACTAGTCAAAAGGTCGGCTATGAAATCTGAACTCTTGTATGCAATAAAATATGTCATGTGGTTATAATTTAGTTATATTAGAGGACGAAATAAACTATTTAATGGCTACATTATCTTCCCTGATGTAACACCAGTTTCAAACCCCTTTATTTCCACCATTCCTCAATCTACCCTGACATTCAGTGCTCAATGGAAACTGATGTTCTGCTGTGCCTTATTATCTGGGATTCTTTGTCGGTCAGTGCTGTTACATTAGCACTCAGATGTTTACCGGTCACATCGGGCTGCTTCCCTTGAACCAGGCTGGCCAGTTTATCACTCACTCCTTTGTGCAGAGCACCGGGGATCTGGAGCACAGAGAATCAAGTTTTGGTCGACAAATGATTTAATGACAGAAAATGAAATAACACTGTTGAAAAACTGTCAGTCCTTTCAGTTTGAGTGTCTTTTCACTGACCCCTTACACAAATGTCTTTGGCGGGATTTTATTCTATATTTTGCAACTAAATGTGAACAATTTGTTTACGCAACATCGAGTTACAGCATCAGTGAATTTCGAAGATCAAATAAACAGTGAAGTCAGCCCCAGGTTGCCCTTCTGATGACAGAAAGAGGCCAGATTTAACTGAATCTGGCCTATGTATTTTTCATCTCTATGTAGGTACAATACTAAATAGCTACAGACCAGTTAATGGCATACGTAGTTTATATTTGGGAAGAAATACATTTAGACAGCGTTCCCCTACCTTGAAGATTTCCTGAATGTTGCTGAGCATGAAGACCACCATCAGGTCTTCTTGCTCTTTTGAGAGACCCTTGCTGTGGAGGATCGCCCTGGAGAAGGACTTCTTCACTGCCAACCTGTTCTCCACCTACAGGTTCAACAAAAGCCCAGAAGAGTTGCATTAAAAACAGATGATATAGCTGTAGAAGAGAGCCCTCCTTTTCAGTAACTAAGAGTAAGAGACAGAACACAGCGAAGTTCCTCAGGTTTCAATCCAAATATATCACAAACTTAACAGAATATTCAGAAAATCTGCACAAGAAAATGCCCATCTACAGTATGCATGTTTCATCCACGTCTATTAAGCGAATATTAGGAGGAGCTTCATCAAGATAAGCAATAAGTGTACATTAGTAATAGTTGCATATTTTAACTGCCCTCTCGAAACAATTATTAACAGTCATCAAGCTTCTGTCCTTCGATATTTGACTCGTTATTACCTTGATGGGATAATAAACATATTGCAGCATGAGGTCGGTTTAAAGTGGATTTTCAAACTTTGCCAGTTAGCTCTAGTATTTCATGCAGTAACATATAACCTGAGCTGTTGACTGATGAACTGATAGACATAACCTGAGGTCTTTGACTCACTATCACTTGCTTCTCAGTTTGCAAAGCCTTTGTGTAACATTTGTTTCTACAGCTCTTCATACATGGAGGTGTTTCATTGCTATATTACAGCATTTCTGTGCGTTTCATTCAAATGTGTATAAATACAGATGAATGGAAAAGCACTTTATGTCTTGAAATTACCTCCTTCTCTAGTTTTATCCCTTGCGGCTCAGCTGCCAGAGCCATGAATGTGAGCAGCCTGCGGAGCTCCTCTCTGCAGCCGGGTGGCAGCAGCTTCAGACACAGCTGCAGAGCCTCAAGAGCTGTGCCCAATTTGGCATTCACTGGGAAGGCAGCAAAGAAGAAAATAAGGCCTTGGCACACGCTGCTGCCCTCACCTGTACGTGACTTTCGCGGAACCTCTCGATTTTCATTTTAGCGGCCATGTTTACAGGTTAGAGCAGCCGCGCGGCCTGTGGCGGAGGCTGAACATCCGCTGGAGTCTCAGCATGGAGCCTGTTTTTCATGCATGAGGCACAGCAAAGAGTTCTCAGCAAAACTAGACAATGAAAATGACCAATATGACTATCATATGATCCAGAAACTATGTCTGATATCGATACAGATACCTCGGCTACAATATGGTTCCTAAACGATACCAATTTTCCATTTTAACAAAAAAGAAAGTTGCAATACACATCACATTACAAATCATATGTATTTTTCTACATTCAAAGCAGTTTTACAGCATAAAAAAAACTTGAAGTTGTGTCTCAACATAATATCACAAATATATAAATCCATTTGTCAGCACTGCATACACAAGACACATTTCACTATAGTTTTGATGTGTAGCCTATATCTGAATGTCACACAGACACAAAAAAATATTGTATATGAATATTGTAAAATGTTGTTTTTCCTCAACCATTTTAAAGGTTACATAGTAAAGGAGAAATTGGAGGCTACTTGTGTTCTATACAGTTTATAGTCATTGTTATTTATTATTATTTTTTTAAATTGTTGAGCATAGGCTTCTTAACCTTCCGTCTAAACTAAATAATAGCTGACAGTGTGGACACACGCATGTGATCTGCAGTAGTTCAGAGAGGACGCCGTCACACACAGGTAATGTAAGCAGCGAGGCCCAGGCCAAACAGACAGCAACGTCTTTATGCACATTACCTCCTCTTGTGACAAAGCACAGTTGTTTTTCTTACCCAGCAGGTCAGTGATGGCTGTGTAGACGTCCGTCATGTGCTGGGGCAGCAGTGCAGGTCTGTCTGTGTGGCTGTAGTGTTTGACCAGTGTCCCATACAGCAGCAGTTTACAGTGGGCTAAACTGCTTAAGGAGAGACGAGGCTGCTCTACACAGTTATTACCCGTGTTTGAGGCAGGACTCTGTAGCCCAGCTGGATCCAGAGACACCGAAAGAAACATTTATATCAGATCAGATCATTACAGTGATGGAAAGTAACAAAGTACATTGACTCAAGTACTGTACTTAGGTTTTTTAAGTTACTAGTCAGCTACGAGTTACTTTTAAAATAAACATTTTACTCAACTGATAATCTAATAAGCTTTTAAAATATGAAACCAGTGGTTTACAATGTTTTTGTCTTCTGACATCTTACAGAAAGCAGGGTGTAGTCAGTGTGTAGTCTATGATTTGTTAACAGCGCCATCACATAGTGAGTTTTCCCTCTAAACTTTTCACATGGTTTCATTTCAATAAATCATCCAATATCTCACCAAAAATCAAACATTAGAGAAAAAGCCCAAAACTAAAAACAGATTTATTTCTGTAAGAACTGGTGTCCATTATTCACGTGATGAGGGCTCAGATTCATCTGATGTCCCTGTACATACGACTGGATATAAAAGTAGTTCACACACACTGATGCTTAGTATTAATAATCTACTTATGTTATATACAATAATATATCAGTCAGACCAAACTAGTACTTTTACTGAGAATGCTTTAATTCCATTTTGCTGATAACATTTTATAGCAGCAAAATGTACTTTTATTTAAGGACAATTTGTCAAGCAGGACTTTTACTTGTAATGGAGTATTTTACATTGCTGTTTTGCTATGTTTACAGTCATGTGTTATCAGTAAAGGGTCTGGATACGTCTTCCACTACTAGACCAACTGTATCCACTGCAGGTACTCAACTTTAAAACAAATATAATCATGGATGTCAAGTGCTGAATATGAACTCAAACAAGGACTTATTGAAACGCTTACCTGTACCTTGGGTGCGGCTAACCGTTGGTACTTGGCTGCAGGTCTCCTGAACTTCAGGGAAGCAGTGAGGCAGCTCCCTGCTCAGCTCCACCACCGGCTGGTCAGGGAGGAAGTCCAGACAGGCCAGAGCTGCACGCAGCCACTCATCCTCCCTGCAGGAGGAAAGACACGTACAAAGACATATGGACATGTCAATTAAAACTAAGTTAGACATACTGTCATTTAATCAGTGATAAAAGAAATACTTGATGAAGTACTTAATTCTCCTTCTGTTATTCTAAAACTTTAAGAACAGAATGTGCAAACTGCAGGAATACTTTTGCGATTAAATATGCTATCTCACTCTTTGACCACTAGTATTTGGTGAGTAATACAAACATTTTTTTAAATTTTGTAATGCACACAAAGGCAAGCGTACTGGGAGTCCCTGAAGGCCTTGAGGATCTGCCGGTCCAGGTGGTTGCTGCTGTAAATGAGGTCTGGGTTATTATGAGCCAACGGGTGTGGTTTCTGGGGAGACGATGCAATCTGGCTGCACTCAAGCACTCCGTCCAGCAGGGGGAGCTCCACCAGCTTCAGGAGGCGGAGGAGCGTCTGCTCCTGCCACACCTCATCAACCACTGAGAAGTCACAGGACAACATTTACTAAAACACATGATACCCAGCTATGGAGACATTGGTACAGTTGTCTTTTGTAGGATGTTTTTTTTTTTTAAGATTATGTGATCTGTATGTCTTGTCTGCTTTTTTACCTGGACCTAGAGTCTGTAAATAAATTTTCATTGATTAAACTCATAACTTATGGTTATAGAACACTCAATTACCTTTTAATTTTAATTTTCTTTAATATTACTACAATGTTACTCTCCATCAAAGCTCTACAAAATCTTTATTTCAAATAAAATAAAACGTCTGGCGTAGATCGTCATTCTCCTGTGCTTCGGAATCAGGATGCAACATGCATGATAACATGACTGGCTTACATGACTGTGGGAGCGCAGAGTGTGTGTGCGCTCTGCTGGGACTCAGACTGTCCACCGGGGGCTCCAGTGACGAGCTGTCAGCGGCAGCAGCGCTCAGCTGGTTGGCTTTCACACACGTCTGACTCGACTTGACAAGCGTGGACATCTGAACATGAGATCTACAGGGAAATGTGTTCTCCTGCTGCCTGAAAGGCAAAGCATAGACAGCACAGCAAACACTGGTGATATGCTGGAAAATATTTTGAAGGTTTGAGTTAAGTTTAGGCAATATGATGATATATGAGAGATAACAGATTTGAACAATTTGAAATATTGTGCTGTACTGAGAGAGAGTTACTATTGTTATGAAATTTTCACTCAAACTCATTTTTATTTGTGCAGTATTTCAGTGTATGTTTTGCGTTGATTATTTTTGTCGCTTTTATGGTGGTGATGTACAATGGATGCTCAGGATTGATTGATTGATCTATCAGTGTATTTTTAGGCAGTTTTTTTACGGGGGCATACGTAGCTTTTATTTAGTTTTGTGAGAAAAGCCTTGATTTCTAGAAGATGAAAAAGAAGACAAGGTATTGTGTCATCTTCATTTTAAATCTTTTGTGCAAATCAAATTCTATTTCATTTTAGTTTGTTACATTGTTCACCATAGTTGTTATTTAGGGTTTTTTTTTGTTGAAAACTCATCTATACTTTTAATTCAGTCAACAAGATAATTTTTTCACTACTAGTTTTAGTTAATTATAAATATAACCTTGTATTCTGGCAGCACTTTCTTTAGTACCTCTGATTGTACCATATTCCATGTTACGTATGAGCAGTATTTACACTGCAACACAGGCTGTATATCGTTTTTGCATCATTGTTACAAGGTACTTGATTTGTAAAGTCAATAATTTACTTGATTAATTGATTAAAAAAATATATAAACTCATTTTTAAAAGAATTTAAGTCAAAATTGAGAAAATGCACTTTATTGTGATAAAGTTTTGTTATTCTGATATAAAGTGATGCTTAGTGTGAAAATAATATTCAATAACACACGAAAAAGTCCTAAGATGACGCATAGCCCCAACCAGTCATTTTGTAAAAGACCATTAAAATGTATTTCATTTATGGGTCGTTCACATCCTGAGTTCAGAGCTTTTCACAGTTCCTGTCATGGATTTCTTGAAAATAAATCATGTGAAAATGCGTATGTTTAGAAAAACCTTTAGAATGAAAAGATACTAGTATGACATTTCAGAATATTTAAATAATAATCAATGATGTTCAGTGTAGCCTGTGCATCAAGCTACATTATATTCTATTTTTTTTTATGATATCCTTTATTGAACCAGGTGAAATCCTCAGTGAGATTAAAATCTCTTTTCCAAGAGTGACCTGGCCAAGAGGTTCAATTCCATGTTGTTTTGTTTTTTTAACGTCCTACCTGTTTGAAGGGCCACCGCAGAAGAGTTTTTGGATCCCGTCCATTAGCGCACCACTCTCCAACTCATCGATAGAAGGAGTACGCACGCCTACGAACCTGTGGAAAATGACTCATACTATATATGAACTTATAGGGAATCATTTTTGCCATGACATTATGAGGGAACATCAGGCTCACAAAACTGCTGCGCTGTATATTGTGTGTCGCTAACCTGTAAAGAGCGCTTTTGCTGTCCTGAAACACAACCTGTTTCTTGTCTTTCCCAAACACTTTGGTTCCCACAGCCTCAAACACACTGCAGTCCAACAGAGCCTGGCAGACACACACCACTTTGTCCCGTGTCACATCAGCATCTTCAGTTTTAAAGAAGTGACAGATTTCAGACTCATTTCAACTTCTCTGGTTAGTTTGGTTTAATTACAATCTGGTCTGTTGTGTCAGACAAGGAATGTGAAAGATAACTGTGTTAATATTAAAGATTGATAAAACTATCAAGTGCAAAAGTCATTGCACAGCACACACACAGCCCACCTTCAAAGCCCTTGACATGATTGACGTGTTCTGCCACCACATCCACAGCCTCTGAGCCGAGGAAACAGTCACTGTGGGACTTGATGTGGACTCGTCTGCGTTTTACTGCCACGGTGGACCTGAGGTGGGAGATGAGGGCGCTCCACAGGAGAGTGGAGTGGACTGGTTTAATGGCTACTCCAGGAGCTGGCACAAAGACACAGGGACATGAAGCAGTGAGAACAATCTGGCTGGCTGCTTATTGACCAGGTGACCAGTGGAGGTTAGTACTACAAACAACAAAAGGGACGTTAAAATCTTTAAAAAAAAAAGAGAAAGAAAGAAAAAAAGAAAGAAGAAAGACGAGTACACTGAATTTCAGCAGCAGTAAATTAACTTTTTTTTTTTTTAATCAGTGACCAACCTCTTTAGATCCCATGCAACAACAATCAGATGGCGTGCACGGGCCTGACAACGTGGAGACACCAAATTCAAACGCGTTTCATGAACTTACTCTGAGGACGCACACACAGTTTCTCTGCAAGGTTCAACGCCGCGGCTCTTTCCTTGATTGAAGCCATGTGCAGTGTTAGAAAAGCAGTTTTGGGGGAAACACTTTTTAAGTCGTTCGCATCCGTGCAGACAAGCAGGAGACAGTCATTTGTGAAGGCGCGTCGAAGCCCAGCAGAGCCTCTGAAGTGATGTGCAGTTCTCAGTTTTAACCGCTAGATGGCGTCCATGGCCCATGCAGTCACTGTGTTGCCTTACTTTGGAAAAGGTGAGCGCCTCTTCACTGTCTTTACAGTGGACATAGACGGTAGATTAGAAAAAACGGAGCAATTGTTTTCTCTGCATTCACTTAAATATATAGCTAGCGTATATAGAGTGAATCTGCGTAATACTTGGTATATAAATACGCATTCAGTCCATTTTAATGTCCCAAATTAGGTAATTGGCGTGGAGGAACCATACCTTCAAGTTATGAGGAAAACAGGGGTAACGTAAAAATGTCAACAACGCTCCACGAGTCGCATTTCCTCCCTTCATAGAAACTTGGCATTAAGCTATTTTTTTCCCATTGATGTCATTTGTGTCAGATGACTACGTCGTCTGTTAAAGTGTATATTCTTAATTGAAATAATTCCCAGTGTCTTGTGTGTCAACAGATGGCTGCTGACAGACAGTCTGTTAACGTGACACGGGAGCGTCGGTTACCGGGGAGCACGAGGACGCTGTCATTTTCCTGCTGCGTTTCTTTCTCCAGGTACTGCGTTCACATTCAACATATATTTCCGGTTAATTCGTTTAAAATAACAAACATTTGAATATTTAGCAATATTCATGACATTTTAAAGGAAGTTGTTTTTTTTTTTACCTAAAAGGAGAAACATTTTTTTCCAGCGCTATGTTAGAAAACTGAAGACTCGCGCTAGCAAACACTTTGCTAGCTATAGCTTCAGGTTAGCTAAAAATCTAGCTAAGTAGCAATTTTGTTTAGGTTTAGTTAGTTAGTTAGCTAGTTTAATATGTAATATTATTTAGTATTAATAATTTGAATGCACCAATTAATTATTCTTTGCTCCAAATTCTGTCATTTAGTTGATTTGGAAGTAAAAAGCCTAGCTACTTTGTTTGAAATGTTGAATGTTAGCTAATTTATTGATACTTAACGTTAGATTTGCGTTTATGTTTTCTAATATGCCCTTGGCCTTCACTAATTCTACTGAAAAATTAGTCATAAAATTTCTAAATTATTACAGTGAATAACTGATATAGCTGACGGTTGTTTTTTTTCTGATGATATTTATGCGTAAATATGTAAAGCCTCACCCATATTAAGACTGCAGTGTGTTGGCTGAAAGGCCTTACTCTCAACACACATTTTGATTCGTGATAGTAGGAAGAGCACAGGTGTCACCAATAACATCAATGATGGCTCCATTGTTTTCACTCTCAGCAGCTACATGAAATTGAGTTATTATTTATTTTTACATTTAACTACTTCTGCGCATTTCCCACTGTGTTTACTGAAAAACGCCTGCTGTTCTCCACTTTTACAGTAGTATTGCTGTAGTTTAGCTGTAATGTGATTACATGTATTACACGTGGTTCAACTTTTCTTTCTTTGGTGCATCTCTGAGATAACTCACTGAAAGGCAATACAGACGTTTCATAGAAATGACACCATTGAATGAATAGCTCTTCTTTTATTTGTCTTTTCATGACTTAGACTTGGTGGTTAATATCTGCTCAAGTGAATCACAGGAGAAGCGAAAAAATACAATGTGGTGTACTCCCTCCGCCTCGCTCACACATACACACTTACACTGGGCACATACGACGCACACACATCACCGCTTTGACACACTAACACACGTCTGCACATCCCCTCCCTACTCAGCCTGGGGTCACAATGTCATTTTATGATAGTAGCCAATTCTAACAGGGATCATTTAATTCTCAAACATGATTGATTCCAGCCCAGGTTAAATGGGAGAAAAAAGGTCTGTTCTATTAAGAGATCAGTGACTAGTGGAGAACTCCCACTAAAATACTCATATTTTGCAGGATCTCTGTGTGTGTGTTTGTGTGCATGTAGTGTATGTGTCAGTCGTGGTTATGTTGAGGGGACGGAGACAGTTTCAGGGGACCATCCACAGGTCAAATTAAATAACTTAGATAATTTAAAAAGCAATGACAGCACAATTTGTCCACTCAGTGTTATTGCTCTGACCCCTATTAGTGTCAATGGGCTGCTTCATTTGAACCTAGATGGCTTATCAAGGTGTTATCTTCTCCGTGCAATGGAAGTGGTGTAAAACAAAGAGAGAAAAAAACCCTAATGGTCATTTCAAAGCCATTAGGTTAGATTATAGTGATTGAGAAACATTACGAGGCTTTAATGTGCTAGTCTATTATTTCTAATAAAATCATTTAGCAGAAAAAATGCAGATGAGGAAGTAATTATATGCTTATAGGAAGAAAAGCAGAGTGTTACTGCTTATTAAACAGCCTATTCTATTAACCTTTTTCAACAAAATGATTTTTTCTTCATTAACAGGGAGCAGAGGCCCAGTGGGGCCTTGGCCTATCGATGGATCTGTGTGCAGAGTTTGGGACACTCCCTAACAACATCACGGTAAGTTACGGCTTCTCACAAGGCACTCATCAAAGTGTTCATCCACTCCTTTGGTGATACATAAGATTAGATGAAATGAATAACGACTGATTCAATGATTGTCCCATAATATTAAAAAAAAATAGCTGTAGGACACCTATAATATTTATGTTCTGATATTAACAAAGTGATTTTTCAGCTATCAGATGTAGGTTGTTCATTTTCCCTACTTGTATGCAGTGTCTTCCTTTAGTCTTTTCAATTAATGATGCTAAATAGATGCATTGTAGGTTTAAGATAAATTCTCCCATTTAGGCAGAAGGACGTGAGTCTGAGCAGCAGCTGTCTCTGCCCAGTGACCCCTGTCAAACAGAAAGTCACGGCAGCATCTTACTGCAGGTGTTGGAATTTAAAACGCATCTTCTTGAGGCCGTTGAGGAGCTGCACATTCGAAGGGTACAATGCCAGTTCTCACAGTTGATGTTAATGTGTGTCTTTTCAACTTTTGTTTCCAAATTTAAGTACCATATTGTGAAGGCTCTTTAGCTCCATATACTTCCAGTTGCTACTTGAACAGTGTTTAGCTGTAGGTGTCTTGTTGGTACGTGGTCTATTACTGCCACCATCTGAAGCAGGTTTTTCTAAACATTTTAGCGTGCACTCCCTAAGAAGATGCAGTGTCTGCATCTCGCCCCTAGCTTGTAGCTGGTTGCATACTGTACTTCCACTCGTGAACTGTTAAACCAAAAACACTGTCTCAAACCTTGGTTTGGAGCTGCTGTTCTGAAGAGTAAACAAACAATGTAAAAAAAAAAAAAAGTGCACTTCTCCATTTCTGCAAACCGCAGATGCATATAATGTCTCAGCGTTTGTGAACCAAAAATACATTTCATATCAGTATTTCTTGCCTGTGTGTATATCCATGATATAGTGTTTTATCCGCTGCTTTCTTCAATAGCTAGGAGTTGGTTGGGCTTTGCCATCAGAGACTGGAGTTCACATTGTGACTCCTGTCTGTGTTGAGGTTTAGGCAATAAAAGCACTTGTCAGGGTTAGGAAAAGACCACGGTTTGGTATGAATATTAATAAATAGATAGTGAGTCATTCTTAAAACATCTTTGCAGACTTTTTCTGTATTAAACCAACCACTACTCTGGTAGTGCCTGAACCTAACCATAAAATGTTATATATTTATTATATATAAATTGTTAAATAGTTACATGTGAACATCATTTCTGACAGGTATGTTTGAAAAGTGGCTTGAGCAGTAAAAGCACAATAACATTGATATACACATAACTATAAATGTTGATACGAGATATATTTTCAATTCACAAATGTTTGCATTATACATATTCCTAGTTTGCAAAAACATACTATGGTAACATTTACTCATTTATTTGTTCATACAATACACATACAGAAGGTAAGATACATTTAAAAATATGTTTAATCCTTTTTAATCATTTAATCATTTTGCCGTCTGATTTTTTTGTCTGTATCAATGTCCATAGTCATTTTAAAGGAATACTAGGGAAGTCGGCGTGTTATCGCTAGTTCCCCTCTTGGCTGCATGGACAGAAGCCAGCTGGGCTCGATGCACATTGCATCAACATGGGGTTACAAAAACTATTTGGCCCTTGACCAATAAGTAGAGAGTAAATTTGCTTGTAGAAAAAGTAGCAAAAATAAATCATGGTTGCTACCCTCCAGCAAGTACTTTGAGCCTGACAAGGCATTCTGAGTGTGCTTAAAGGTTAGGGGAGCAAAAATAGGATGTTGGTCGTTTGTTGTCATTTCATTTTTATAGTTATTGTCCTGTTAACTGGGACACAAACATAAGATGGTATATTAGTCTGATCCTCCTCAGGCGCTGCAGTTATCAAAGTGCTGTTCATTGGGTGGAGAGGTTAAGAAGCATAAGGATGTAATGATGGTGCCGGACATTCCTGAGCAGGTCAAATTCCAACGGGTTTGTTTTCTTTTTCAAATACAGTATGACCCTCTGCTGCTTTAGTTGGTGAGAGTGTCATCAGAAAATCAAAAAGCATCTGAAGTTCAGTGTGAGCGTCACAAAATTTCACAGAATTAATTGAATTCCTATTTTCTACATGAAATTTAATACTGACAGTCACTGACAAATTATATGTGCAGTAATAAAAAAACCTTTGGATATACTATGTCCAAATTCTTCTAAATAAACTCTCTAATAAAGCCAGATATTTTCACACTCAGATACTTTGCCTTTTCCTTTTTTAAGCCCAGTAAAAGGCATCCATTCAAACAGCTCTTAAACTGTGAAGAGATAAAAAAAAAAAAAAAAACAACCCAGAAATATATGACGTTAATGGTCATAAATTGTCACATAGGAAGGAAGATTATAAAGAATAATATTAGATATTGTTTAACAAAATGTAAAAGGCTCCAACACTTGCAGGGATTTTTTACGCAAATACTACACGCTTCCCTTGCCTTGCACACACATAATAATTAATCCTCAGTAGAAAAATAACAGCTTTATCTCATGCACTCCTTTTTTTAAGCACAGTGCCCGCTGGTAGCGTAGTTTAATAGGAACTTATAAAATAAACTCACTGGGTTAACCAGCTCCCACGTGCACATAAAAAAGTCTCATGGATATAGAGAGCAATTGACTTTTACCTGCCGTCTCTGGGGGAAGAGGGAGGATAGGGATGGCTTTCTACAAATATCACCTCCCTTCTAATGTTCCTTTTTCTATGGGTGCTTCTACAAACGATGCGGAGGAATGAACCAGGGAAACTTACTGCACTTTGCAGTTTTGGATGAAGTCCAGACAGTTTTTTTTTTTTTTTTTGCAATCAGTATGGAAGAGATAAAGGCTGTGCAGTAGATACGTCTGTACTAATTAAGATAGGATCGCACCGTACCAGCCATTTCTGCATTTACTTTTACTGTCTCGTTACATAAATTAGGTGTGTGTTTTGCACGTGTGTCTGATGGTTGAGTATCAGCTTTTCTAAATAAATAAAATCTTTTTGTGGTTCAGGATGCAGAGGCACGCTTTGAGGATCAAATTAGTAAACTGGTGCTGGACAAACAGGAGCTGGAGTGGGAGAAGGTATTTTACTATCTGCTGTCCAAAGAGTATATTCAATATGTTATACTCTGCTGATCATCAAATGGCTGATTTTACTTTGTATGTCAGGAATCTCTACAACATCGAATTGAAACTGCGGTAAACCAGCACTCAGAGTCACTCACCAATGTCAAGAAACAGGTATTTCTTAAAAGAATACATATTTCATTTCACAACAAAAATTCATCAGTGCACAAAGAAAAAAGGTGAAGATAT
>JAPQRN010000022.1:24005653-24016415 GCA_037367275.1 Coranthus polyacanthus | reverse complement strand
TAGTATATGGTTTATTTTTCTAAAGTTCCAGGCCAAAATAAGAAACATCGAAGAGGAGAAGGTATGAAGAGCATGTTCATGTTCTCCAAAACATCACAGTTGTGAGATTTTCAGAGCATTTTATTCAATTAATACATTTAGTGTAGCAGTAAATTCAGTCATTTCACTTGCACAATGTTGGCCCTTAGAGTGGATTCCTTTGTGCTGTGTCTTGTTATTTAGTGTTTTTTTGACATTCATTGTAATAATATACAATTTCAGGGGAAATACCAGGTCAGTGTGGAGTTAAAAGACAAAGAGATTAACAACTTGAAAGAAGAGCTAAAGTCTCTACAGGTACACCACTTCACAGCCTCTTTTCAACGCTCACATTCAACCCGTCACCTTATTGTACTCTACTATTGTCTTTGAAAATCATTAAAAAAATTATTTTACTACTGAACTTAAACTGTTTAGATATAAGTAAATGAGGCAAATCAATGCTCCATCAGAATCAAAGGGGTAGACTGTAGTGCAGAATCCGGACCCAGTCTGGCTCCTAGAGTGTCAGTCTTCGGTCTTGACACCACAGAGGTGATATATGTTCATCTTTGCGCTCCGCTGCACTTTAACAGCCCAGCCGTGGTATAGAGACAATAGAGACTGTTTTTGATATTCTATCCGGGAGACACTGACTGTGGACCTCGGCTAAAGTGACGCCCAGTTGTGTTCATTATTCTGACACGGTCTGGTGGGTTGCTTTAATTTAACACATTTTCACATCAGTGGCGTTTGGGACTGAAGGGATTTAATTGTCAAGCACCTTGACAGTCTGCTACATTACACATTTAACTGTTTGTGCAATGTGCTTCAAATTATTTCTCATCAAATGTTAATGGTTATTCTAATCTTAATAAATAACCTGGCAGATGAAGGTTGACACTAATAACTTTCAAAATCCATTCAAATTATTATGAAAATAGTTATTATAAATAAAAAGCTGCATTAAATTTAGGCCTAGTCCATACTAATGCAGATTCCCCCTCTTTTTAATCTCTCCACGTGACCTTTGTTTTACAAAATTAAAGATCTCAAAAACAGCTTCGCACAAACAAACTATTGTTTTAGGCTGAAACCGTGGCCGTGATTCTCCAATATGTGTCTGTGTGTTGATCACAGACTGCAGGTAATGCACTGACTTCAAAAAATCTAAACCGTCCCGCTGTAAGTACAAGGGTTAATCAAATGTGCCTACACAAGCACCAACAGGCATCGACGAACGGGGTGTGATGTTTTTAAAAATCTCAGTTTTAACGACTTAAAGCCTTGTTTACATGTGGATGAGAGGCTCAAACATAAAGAAAAATTTATGTTTTGCTATATACCCAAATTATTGTGGACAGGGCCTTAGTCCTGTGTCCGAACGCAGGATGTAAAAACAGTCTCGCCTTTCAGTCGTTTACCCGTTCTGCACCTTCCAGTCACAGTGTAATATTTCCTGATATACACGTCTTTTCTAATTGATGACCTTGTTCTTTACTTTTTATAGATACCTTCAACTTTCCCTGCTGAGAACTCACCCACGTTGGCTCATAAATCAAAAACTTTACATTTTCCTTGCACTCTTTTGTGTCAGTTGAATAAGAAAGTTGCATCTTGGTTTATCATTGAAACAAATGTGGTTAAATGTAACGCATTTTTATTGTCATTTCTTGATCTTGAGCAGAAAAGTTAAGAAGCCTTTGAAATTCCCATAAAATGACCCATAAATCTGCTCTCATCTGAATGAACCCTCTTTATCTGTTGATGTTCTTTTACTGCTGTTTTACAGTTGCTGAAGTACAACTTGGAAAAAAAATCAAGCAAGCTGGTAAGGAAGGATTTTCCACTTATACAAATTGTTGAAATAAGATGGGTGGGAGTGGGAAAAATTAAAAGAGGAGGATGAGCGAATGGTGCTAAGGAGGGATGGCTTTGGAGGGAAGAGCTCATCAAGAGTAACGGATAGGGAGTGTGTGACACTTTGAACTGCCAGCACAGCAGAGAAAATATCTCTATTAAAATATTTTATAACTAGGCCTCGCTCGGTTTAACCTTTTTCACATAACAGTGGCTCAGCAGAGTGAGAGGGAGTCGAAGAGAGCTGGCATATTGGAGAGAGGGATAAGAGGGAGTGAGAATGAGAGTGAAGGGAGTGAGAGGGAAACCCTGAAAGAAGAAAAGAATCTGCTGTGCTTGATACAGACAATCAAACTGTAATGGCAGTTTGAAGAGCGATAAAGCGCTCTGAGGCAGGCGCTGAGTTGATTCCTTCATCCCACCAAGAGACCACTATAGTATCTGACAGTCACTTAACACTATATCTGATCTGTGCCACTCCCCTCTTCCTCTTCTTGTTCTGTGTTTGACTTTAAGCTACGCAACTTTAACTGTTATTTGTTTTAGAAAGGAAACTTTTTCTAAACATTACTTGCGCTATTTGTGTTTCATGTTTTAACTACACTCCTTCCACAGGAACAGAAATTAGCCTTGCAGAGCCGGTCAAAGGACAGCCACTTAAACCAGCTGGGGGAGGTGGAGAAACGATTCAGCGCTCTGTCTAGGCAGTGTGCCACGGTCAAACAGGCCCACGGAAAACTCGAGCAAAATGGTAAAGGATGGGGAAGCAAAAGTGGTGGAATGTAACGAAGAACATTTACTCAAGTACTTACCGCTTAAACGTGCAGTGTGTAATTTCTGCTGGCAGGCGTCTCTCAATCAAAACAGTAGCAGATGATATCAATCGCTGTGCATTGACAATCCACCACTTCCTTTATTACCTTGCACAATAAAAGCCCTAAACCTATACACTGTGACTGACCTTAGTGAGTCACAGCATTTCACTAAGTGGTAACTCAATAAAATAGCATAAAGTTTCATTCACATCATGTTTAGTGAAATAGCCACAAGTAACGTAAAACATTAGCTTAGTAAACATGATGCGACACAGTTGACAGAAGGCCAAATGAAACGGGCCATTACAGCGAATAAATCATTGATTTCCCTGAATTTGAACAGCGTTTACAACATCTGATATAATGTAATTACACAAGTCAGACTATAGTTTGGTATGTAGTTAGATGTGGAAATGCTACGTACATACATACAGTGCTTTTAAGTACAAATTTGAGGTACTTGTACTTCACTTGATTACTTCCATTTTATGTAACTTTTTACTCCACTATATTTATTTGACAGCTTTAGTTACGTTTCATTTTTTTATTTTATTTTTTATTTTTTTGCACAGTGGATTATAAAGCTTCTAAAATACACCACATTGTTAAAGATTAATCCAATGCTTTCCAACGTTTTTGTCTTCTGACGTCTTACAAAAAGCAATGTGCAGCCAGGCTCACATTTCACATGTCTATAAGTTATTAACAGCTCCATCAAATAGCGTTTTTTCCCACTAAACTTCTCACATGGTTTCATTCCAATAAATGTTCAAATGATCCAATATCTCACCAAAACACAGAAGAAGTCCATATATAGATGTCATCTGTGTGTTCACGGCTTGAGATTTGATTACAGTTCAGTTTCTGTCAGGACAGGCACATCTAAACTTGAAACTTTCCATCCATGTCAGGATAAATCCAGCACATCAATCCATGCTACTGAATGTTGCTGAGGTAGTGAGCCTTAAAAATGTACAGACCGTGTGCGCGTTATTAGATTTTGCCAGGAGAGGCCCTGTATTTCCCCAGTACAGCCTGAATTCTTCAGTGTATGAATGTAACAAGGTGCTGAAAACAGTTCACAGGGATCCTGCACTCAGCTGACCTGATGCCCGCAAAAATCCTGTTTCACTTCATCCACTAGATATTATTTGGGGGTCACGGTCTGGGTATTGGACTCTTGTGGTTCTTAAATACTCTTCCAGGAAATCTTGATAAAGAATAGATGGTTATGGAGAGATCTCTCAGATCGGCTACAAGGTTTAACAAGAGGCTTTATGTGAAACAACATAACACTGACATCAGCCGCCCGTCCTGTTGACACCAGACACGACTGATACATTTTGCTGTTCAGTCACAGTCACTTATTTTTAACACATTTTTCTGACTTTCCTAAATATTTATGCCTCCGACTTCAAATTTCAGAAAGACAGGTTTGTATTGAAGTACTGTAAGTGTTTCCATCTCCATTCACCATAAGAATCCAGAATGAAATATAAAACAATGTCTGAAAAAACAATCCATTCTGAAAGTTATTACTTTATTTCCATTGTTAATTGAAGTTTGTAAGTTGAATCCCTCAGTGTCCACACTATGTTATATCACAGCTTCATTTACATGTATTGATTATCTCTTGCAATTTGTGTGTTTTACAGTTGATGAGGCCATGAAGATCAATAAAAAACTCACTTCTGCAAATGAAAAACAAGAAGCAACCATTGCGTCTCTAAACAAGGTGTGTGGGGAAAAGTATCTTTACACTTGAAATCCTTTAAGGTGGTTTATTTGTACATAATGCCTTCAATGTACATAACTTTAGTCTGCTGCATCTTGCTACCCTGATTAATATAACATGTTTAGGCTGAAAATTAAAGAATCCACTTGGATTTTGAGAACTTTTGAAATGTGTGAATATATGTTTCTGTCTCAGGAATTAGAAGAACTCAGTAACAAGTTGATTAAGATCAAGATGTCCTCTGTCAGGCATGACAAGACCAGTAGTCCTACAGGCAGAGAGCAGCATATACAGCAGCTGCACCACAAGCTCAACATGGTAAATAAGAGTCTTTTTCAAGCTGAACCAAAAACTAGTGAGTTAGTTATTGGTTGTGTCTGATTTTGCTCCCTCATATTCACTCCTTCTCATAAAACACTCAGTTCATTCTGCAGTGGTCAGTAAATTCAGATTTCTGTAAAACAAGGTGCATTGCATTAGTGGTTAGTCCTACCTTTTAGTTTAGGTCTCTATAGTTGATTAGTTCAGACTTTCAGACACGACAAACAACACACAGTAACTACTGTTCACTATGTAGTAAATAGGAAGTGATTTTGGGCACACCTTAATAATTTTCACATTCAAGTCCAACTGCCAGAAAGCTCCTCACACGAAGTTGACTAACATTTCCTTCTTTTTTTTTTTCTTTTTTTTTTTTTTGGTGATTCATTTATAAAAGCCACATCTATGAACAGTGGCTTTTATAAATGATCCTTATCACAGTCAGTGATAAGGATCAGCACATATAAGGCATCACACAGCTTATGGTAAATGGTATCATTTCAATACTATGTTTTTCTTTTAGTCACTTATCTCTTGAATGTTTAGGGAACTGAAATGAACAGAAAACTCAGGGATGAGAATGTAGCTCTACGAGCAGAAAAGCAGGTAAGAAAAATGATTTTGTGTGATTGTTAGCTCCAAAGTAATGTTGAAAGTAATGTTTCATTTCATGCTAATGAAGGCTGGTGACAGAACTGTAATGTCAGAGCTTGATGCTTCTGTTGTGTTTGTGTAGGAGGTGATGAGGTCTCTCCAGCTCAATCAGCAGCTGCTGTTGAGCCAGACACAGACCGTCAACAGAGCAGAGTCAGAGCTACAGACACGAAGACAGCAGTATCAAGTCAGAGTCATCTCCTGTTTGTTTCTGCTAAAATCTGAACTGTTCATAGATGCTGTTAATGAACTTGTTTTGGACACTTTTCTGCCATGATGGTGTAGTGACTAAAGACATGTACTTCTGCCCCCCAGCAGACAGTGGTCTCAGAGGCACAAAATAAATCAAAAACTATGAACACGTAGCAAAATCTTAATAAGTCATAGAAAGACATTAAAAGTCATAGGAAACAGTGAAAAGATGGTCCTGACAAAACTGGCCCAAATCTGATTTTTTTCAATCATGTGACTCATATCTGATTTTTTTTTCACGAACAGCACAAATCACACTGAATCTGGTCTTTTCAATTCTGATTTGGCCCACTTCCATTGGTGGTCCTAAATCAGATACGGGTCTGATTTTTTTTTTTTGCGATTTATATGATTTCAGTCTGAACAGTCATATTGGAAATTATGTGACTATTACTTTGTTTAAGATCAACATTTGTTACGATTCTGCACCAGCGGGAGTCACATGCTTTTATACATAAAAGTATAATAGATTTTAATGATAATAAAACCTTGCAATGTCGAGGTAGCCTGTGTCGATTAATACATTATGTGAGATTTTAGCCAGATTTGCTTCAACAGATGATGACACATGATTGTCATGTTTTTGTTGCACATCCTCATGTTGACTTTCTCTCTTTACTTTCTTGGATGCTCTCTCCACTTTTAGTTTATTTGCATTTGTATTATTCTACTGACTGAGCCAGAATGTGGCGTACACCCTGCTCCACCTATTGGTCTCACACAGATCAGGGATTTTTCAGAGTCTATTTAAACGATTACAGATTGAATTTATACAAGGGCAGAAATAAATGACGACTATCATTTCTGCCCATAAATGTGATGAATGTGGTGTTGTATATCACATCATCTACATTAGTGAATATGCTCCACTCTGCAACTGAATGATAGTTTGTGTGTTTTTCACAGTTTATGGCTTTGCAGTTTATAGTTCTCTTTTCTTCTCGCTGAACCCCCCCTCTCATTTTTAATTCATCTATTCATTAATTTATTAAAATCATTATTAAAATGACACAACCCAACTGATTTGTATTAGCAAGAAGTCTTCTCTCTGCCTGCCCTGTTTAAGACCCTCTGTTCACGTTAAATAAACACATAAAAATTTAGTATTGCATTAAAATTCTACGGGTGATTAATTTTACTGCAGGCCCTTAAGCAAGAACACGAGGTGATGCGAGAGAAAAGCAAGGCAGTGGAAGAGGAGGTGGTCCGACTGAAGGAGAGCTACACTACTTCCAAGACCAGCTGGGACAAAGAGGTACAAAAAGCACTGCTCAAACCAAAATACAGTATCCTCAAGGATAGATCATGTCTGTCATGAACTGTTTCATAAACAGAGGACAGCATTTCTGGATCGTATGAAGAGTGAGCAGCAGGACTTTGCATCTGTCAAAGAGGCTTATGATGAGCTTCACCTGAAACACATCAAACTGTCATCACGGACCACAGAGCAGGCCCAGCACATCTATGAACTGGAGGTGCGCAAACACAATATTATTACAAGCCTGTAACTTCATTTCATTTAAGTGTGCTATGTTTACAGTTTATTGACAAGTGCCACCCAAAGCAGATCTTTTTGCAGTTTGATGGTTAAAATGTACATTGAAAAAGCACTTCCATTCATTTTCTGAAAAATCTTTTGATTATTTATCATGCACAGAAAGCTCCCAGTCACAAAGTGTTTACAAGACATCAGAACAGAGCTGCAGAGGTCAAAACATTTCATCACACTTCATTTAAAAAATACTGGTTCCTTGCAGCTCTGCCATAAACAAAATGCTCTGTCTTCTCTCACAGGCTTGGCGTGGCTTGGCAAATCAGATTCCCTTTCTGAAAAAAACAACAGAAATCAACATAAAGTGAAGACATTTTCCTAAAAACTACATTCCTTATGTCCTCCTAACATAGAATTATTCAGTATTAACTAATCTGTCAAAATTAACTTCTTAGGTTTTGTGATTAGTTTGAAATATTGAATGCATTACAAAAATTAGTGAGTGACCTTAATAAAGACAGCGGTGCATCATTGACATCTGGCTTATTTGTATGTTCCTCGTCCACAGATGAGAGAGAGCAGTCGGAGCCTCAGTGCTTCTACCAGCAGTGGAGAAAGGCCTCTTCATGAACCCAAATCCGACTCTGCGCTGCCCAGCTTTAACAGTCTGCAGCACTCTCACACCAAAAACCCAGACTGCCTGAAGGACACAGATGTGGTGACTAAGCTAGTGGCCAGTGGAGCACTGGGAGGTCAGCCAACAAAATATAAACATAGTGATAAATATATTTTATTACTTGTTCTCTTCTGTGAAGCCAGAAGAAAACACACAATTTATTAACAGACCACATTAATGTTGTTTCTTTTGTTCATAAAGCTGTGCCATTTTCAGAACTAGTACAATCTGAAGAGTTGTTGAAAAGCTTCATGGTGCTTTTTTTCAGAACAAGAAGCTCCAACCCTTAATCCACAATCTCAAAGCAAAGAGCCCCTTAACTCAAACCCATTTACTTGCCCACCTGCTACCGGCAACCTTCTCAGCCTCCATGGTCTGTCTGCAACGACCTGCACTGAGAAGAACACGTTAAACAAATGCGTAAATTACTATAACACGAGCGAGGATTTGCCTGATGTGATTTCAGATTTAATTTCTGCTAATTCCACTGCGTCTGATGGCGGTTTACTGATTGGCCAATATAACTGCACAATACATGTAACAAGCTTCGAGTACAATGAAAAGAACAATGAAGTCAACAGAGAAGTGAGTAAGGCCGAACAGGGTGGCAACTGTGATGAGGAACAAGGAAACGACGACAGAGAAGAAGGAAGGAAGGGAGAAAATGAAGAGCAGCAGCAAAATAGAGAAGACATCCAAGGAAAAGATGCAGAAGAGAGAGAAAGTTCCGGAGAAAAGAGAGGAACACTCTTGGTCCAAACATCGGATAGAGAGGACAGACAGGAGGACAGACGAGGGTCAACGGAGGATTCAACAGGCAGCAGAAAGCACCGAACAGAAAGAACACAGAGAAGAGATGAAGAAGAGGAGGGAGGAAAGACACCAGAAACAGAGATACAGGCCCAGACGACTGGTGATAAAAACCACAGAGATGGAAAGAGGAGTGACACACCACAGGTCAGTGACTTCACGAGCAACACCGAGCCACCAGAAACTGCCTGTAAGCCTCCAGACTGTTCACAAAGTCTGTCGCAGAAAGTCAGAGAGGAGAAGTTAAACCATGGACAGTTACTCCATGCCTTCAACTCTGAAGAGAGCCACGATGAGCAACTTAACCATTCTGCAAGTTTTCAGGATTGTGAAAAAAACACAGAGGAGATACTGTCCAAAAAATCAGCAGCCAACTTCCCCGCTGAACTTTCTCAACCTCTGAATCACTCAAGTATGTGTCACTCACAAACGGATGCTGCTCAGCTGGATGGAATCCGTATTCAAGACGCAGTTAAAGCACAGACACAACCAGTTTGCTCCTTTGACATAGATGAAATGTGTGATGCTGACGTGACTGAAGAAGGTGTATCAGTGAGACAAATGGTTGAAGCTCCAACATTATCACAAAGTCAGGAAAAACCAGAGCAGGAGAATGAAGAGCTGGAGTCTGCAGCGACTCAGACGAGCAATGGTCAGTCAGATATAAACATCTGTGAGAGCAATAGAAAAGACTCGGAAAAATCTAAAATAACTGGTAAACAGCTTGATTTTGTTGATGGTAAGGTGAATATTGAAGACCTTGAATCTCAGGATGAAACTGGCAGCTGTTGGAAACACTCAAAAAACATCACAGAGGATACGAAGTCTACTCAAGGTGAAAGTGATTTGAAGTTGAAATCACCAGAGAGTGTCAGCTCAGATTGCCAGGAGAGGCCTCTGGCAAAAGAAATGCTTCTGGGTGATACTGATGAGTCCTCTCTGCCCAGCAATAAGACTCACAAGTCAGCCTTCGAATGGGGCAGTGCTCAAAGAAGGATGGCCAAGTGTAATGTATCTGCTCAGGATGGAGTTTTTCAGGTACTACTATTTATATAAAAAAAAAGAAAAAAGAATCACCTTTCAGTGACCATCTAAAGAACCTAGAAAGAGGCTAATTGTGATTTTTCTGTTGTGTAAACACAGGTGCCAGTTCAGGAAACCTCCATGTCTCTGCAAAATATAAGTGGGCCTGGTGGATTCACTGGACATCCTCCCAGCACATTACACAAGCACCAATCGATTGGTCAGTTTCAGGTTGATCAGTTTCAGATGTGTTATCTGTGCTGAATGTCTGGTCATGTATATTTTTATATTTAGTCTCTTGATTTGGATAGAGAGGAGAGAGCTGCAGAAGCAAGGTGTGTATTTTCAAATTCGGACTTTTTTTAACCTGATTTTTGCTCCTGCAGTGTGTGATAAGCAGTTGTAACTGGGCAGCTGTGGAAACGTGTTTCTAAAACAGTCTTAGAGGTCTCACCGTGGCTTCAGACAGTGTATCTGACAGAAATGTAGCTTGAGGTGCATGCAGAATAACTTAAGATTTACTATGTAAAGAAAAAAAAGATAAATATTCATAAAACAATCTTAATAATCTACACAATCTGCTCTTGCGTAGTATATTTATTCTCTAAACAAGCTCAGCAAGACTTTAGAGTTAGATATAAGATTGTAAGTCTTGGTTTGATCAGGAGTTTTTGCAGTGTGAGTAATCACTCATCTGCTACTGCTATGTGTTGACGTAGCACTGATATATAAAGTGAGATATACTGCAATTCATTTTATTTGTAGAAAAAAGCTCTGTCCAGTAACCTGCAACACTTCATTTTGAGATTTGCTTGAGTGAGAGTGAGAGGAAGTAAACGTTATTTGTCAGTGTTTTCTGATGAACATACAATTGAGTATTCCATTAAAGAAAAGTTTAAAATCATGTTTGGTTATGTTGCCAATTATACTTCTTAGACAGAAAACTGGAATCAGCCAAAATTGGAAGATTAAAAAAAAACAAAAAACAGAATTGGCCAAAAAAATTGCAAAGCTGCATCTCTGCTAAAGGTCAGCGTGGGACACTGAAGTATTGTACTGTAGCTTCATATTGTAAATGCAGATTACATCCATTCTCATACCAAATC
>JAPQRN010000022.1:23977730-23998343 GCA_037367275.1 Coranthus polyacanthus | reverse complement strand
GAAATTTCCACTTATGGGCATCACTTTTTACGCTTAAAGTCAGTGTAAAGTAAATTCAGAGATTAGTTTAATCTCTGCCTCTATAGATGCATTACTTACATTTTTCAACTACACTGATTGCCTTCTGATTACATTTCAGTGTGTTTATTTGTACGAGCCTAAGCTCTGAAAAGGGCCTTTGACTCAGTTGTTCAGATTATTGTTGCACAAACATTTATACATTTTATTTGAGTGGAAAGCGCTCTGTTCATCTGTTATTGTTCTATTTGTAGTATCACGTTTTTCCTGTATTTATTTCAACACACATCTGCCCTCTATGTGTATAAAATAGCGTTAAATACATTGCTTGTATACTTTACAAAATATCTTAAACACTTTCTGCTGGTGTTTAGCTTTACTAAAAAAGAAACAAGAAAAAGTAAAGAATCTGTTGCTGGTTTGTTGGTTTACAGTTTTTTTCGCGTACACAGAAGTTGTGAAATTGATCCTTTAGATCTAAACTTTCTATGTCAAACTCTTCTTGACCGTATTTTAAAGGACAGTACAGCCTGACCATCCAGAACAAAACTTGGCACAGAAAAACCAACAAAAGCTGGCTCTGCTTTACAGTCCAGGACACATTTATTATAGTACATATTACACTGATTTATTGGTACCGTGTGTCCACAGTATGTCATGCATTTCACAGTAAACAGCAGATAAACAGCGCAGGCCAAGCTTAAAAAGCCCTGTAACTGTTAACACGCTAATTAACATTAATTAGCTTCATGGCCAATCAGAGTTGCATGTCTCAGAGGAGCTCTAATTGTGGAGGCACCTTTGGTCTCCACCATGTTGTTTGTACCGCTGCTGCTGTTGGGACACAACTGGTTATCGAGTCTGTTCACACCAATTAACATAAATGAAGAGATAACAATTAGCACAAACCTCCCCAACCCTAATTAACAAAATCAATTAATGAGCGTAGAGTACGGTCCAATTAAGAGTGTAACAAGCTTCTCGTTAACTTTATGTTCCCTTTGAGGACGATCGAGGAAGAACATATGGCTCCACGTTAACATCAAGCAGCTGAAAACACATGGTCGGATTCTCCCTTAGTGTTACTGCCTATATTCTCCACATATACAGTGTATGTACATATGTATGGAGTTTTTGAGTATGAAGTAGAGACGGACATTATTTCGCCTTCAGATGAAAAATGGAGTTTGACTCTTACTTTAAGTAATTGCTTGCATTTCGCTATTATTTTAGGTCGAGCAACATGTATTTATTAGTTGAAATAAATCTCCTTGTGCCTAAAACAGTTGTTTTTTGTATTTTGTAATGAGCAACACATTGCACAAAACCACACAATTTCAAGTGTTTAGATTTATTTTTTTTGTTCTAGCAGCAAAATTATATCAATTATTTGATTACTTTGAATCAAATGGGTCTAAATCCTGGCCTGTGCAAAAACACGGCCACCTATATACTCTGGTTCACTTGTTCATTTGTTTTGTTGCTTGTAACATACAGCACCAGAAGACATCGTCTAGAGCTGGAAAATGTTTAGCTGGTTTCGTGTGGAGCTGAAGTCCTGACATCACATGTTGTTGGACTTTATATTTAAATAAACTGAGGGACACATGCAGCACTACTTTCCTTTGTTTAACTTCAGTTCAATTAACTTTTTATTTCCTTTCATCAAGTGCAGTCACTCGTTCAGAGACCGAGTACAGGTGTGACTGTTTTAGGGGGCATCTTCACAACGAAAAAATGATTTAACAGTGACTTTAGTGAGAGAATTCAGATAAAGTACTTCTGCGAAGGTCCCACAGTTAATTCAAGCATATTAAAAAATGAGGTTCTGCCCCTTTTTGTGGATCGAAAATCGAATGGATTGTCACATTCCCATTCGACGGCAACAGATTCCTTAACTTTACAGTAGCACATCTCCCCTGACACGGCGTCGGAGCTTTTTCACCGTTTTTCAGCGCAGCTTTCACATTCAAATTAAGTCCAATTAAATGTCAATTAAAGGTTTGCAGTCTCCATTGTCCAGAAACATTACAGTCCAACAACAGAAATATCTAGATTACAGAAGAATCTACAAACGGATTCTCCCACCACCGGTCCTCAGCTCAGTCAAACATATGAAAATGCTGTTCACAAACCAGAAATATTACATGAACAAATGAAATGGCATTATTTTAGTGAAGATCAACCTCACAGCATACCACTGAAAAAGGTAAAAATGTTTTTGGATTTTGGGTTTTACTTCTGGAAGTGGCACCTCTATCGACTCCTGTTTCCTCCGGTTGAGGGTGAAGGTGCGTGAAGGAAAAAGGATAAAAAGCGTAGAACTTCTTCAACATGTTCAACATAGTATTAAAATGATTTAAGATACTCTTATGCTTCAAAGTAAACATCCCAGCTGTCCCTCTTGTTCCTCTGTCTCTTTCACAAAGATCATTCTGCTCACGTCCTGAAATTAACAGCGCACATTTTGATGGTGACACGAGGTCTCCGCTTGGTCCACCTTACTACACTTACTGATAATGAATCCGGCTGAATGTTAATGCGCTCATAAAGAAATCTGAAGCGTTTGAGTGGCTGTGCCCACCGCCGCTGACCCTTATCCTTACCGGGGAGGATGGGGAGGAGAGGTGGGGGAGGTGTGGAATATAAAGGAGTTAATTTTAATACACTGGCACATACAAACACATGCACATTGGGTTTTTCCTCTCACATACAGTTTCTGTCGCACACACACACGGCCCGGGTTATGAAGTGTTGGCGGTTTGAAACAGTCAATTACCCTCTGGCTGGGGAGGATACCTGCTGTTAATTACTGCTCAGTGTTTTATATGGAGAGTAAATAAAGAGACCGCTGACATTCACATTCCATCAATGTGTCCCCCAGCACACACTGCATTCTGGGTGTGTGTGTGTGTTAGTTAGTTCATGTTAAAAGAGCCGGGCACCATGGGGGAAAAACACCGCTTAGACAAGAATAGCAGATGACATGATTGTGCGTTTTCAGTGGGCCCACTTCTGATCGGATTTCAGCGATCGCACGGAACTGAAAATGGCTTGTTGAAGAGAAAACCGGAACCTTATGTTCAATCAGACGCATCCGCTACTGTTGCATCGTAATCGGTTCATTCGGTTCTCTTGTGTTTGCGATGTCAGAGACCTTGACCTTTTGTCCACCAAAATCTAATCACTTCATCGCTGAGTCCAAGTGAACATCTGTTGTTCAAAGCAATGATTTGCTTTTGATTAGATTTTTTTTAGTTTTTAACCATTCGTTTATCACTGTAATTGTTTGCCAATACGTGATTTTTTTTTTTTTTTTGTAAGTTTAGGTCTCAGGTAGACACCAAATTTATCCTCTGGATCTTGAGCTGAAAACGTTTGGGAACTTCTGCTTTACATTAAAAACACCATATAAAAAATGCACAAATTAAATTGAACCAGAATGCAGGAAATGTTTGAAGCTCAAAACGTCGTGGAGGACCCGCAGACCCCACACTAAATGTGTCCAATGCAAGGGGCAAAATGAAGCCAATGTGGAAGTATCTTAAAGTTGTAATACAACTAACGGCCACCAGATGTTGCTCCAAAAAGCCCTGGCACCCATAGACTTACACTGAACTTCTCTCTGAAAATAAAAGTCAATAATTTTTTATCCAGGAGTTATTCCGGGCTTATTTGGACCCTCTAATAAGTGATCTGGTCCATCTTTAACTTATTGCTCCATTAATAAGATCTCAGGTCGAATAGAAGGCTTTGATGTCTGCCATGTTGGGCTTTGATTGACAGGAGCGATCGACAGCTCTCTCACCTGCAGAGTCGAACTTTTGGATCTTCTGTTTATTTAATAAAACAGCTCCACTGTTAATAAATTACACTAACGAGACCATAAAATGACTTTGTTATGCAGTTCATGAAGAAGTTTATAGTTCTACGGAGTCCGTAAGATAGCGTTTAGCATTAGCTCACCCATGACCCCTTGTAGACGGCTATGACCCCTCGCGCTCACGCAGCTCCACCCCTTTTGTCCAAATATGGTCACGTCCGGCTCCAGAAAGCCGAAATGGCAACGGCCGAATCTCAAACTACTGGCTTCAAAATGGCAGTTCAGAAACCAATGGGTGACGTCACTGTTCCTCCGTTCAATAACATAATGGTCCGATGTACAAAATAAAAGCTCCGCCCCCATGAGCCCAGGCTTTGCACAGTAATACACATGTATATATGCAGTATCTGTCCCACTTCATATCTGGACAATAAAAGTCACAGTATAATGGGATAAGAGACACACACACACACACACCGAAATCACCACAACAGTTTCTTGAAGCTCAAATACAAAGGCCTGTATAGTGAAAAAAAAAAACCAGTCACAAGTTCGAATTCAACCCTGATTTACTGCCCCGTTTTATTGAAATTCTGTCCATGAGATGGGAGGAAAGCAATATATTTGCCAATCCTTTAGGTAAATGGGTCTCACCGCTAAACATTGTCGAATATCCCGGGGTTATTGGGCCATGTTGTGTCATATTATACCTCTTTGCCTCAAAAGCCGTCACAGTAAATCTGGCCAGGAAGTCATATTAAACGTGGCAGTAGGCAGTAGATGTCCGCTGAGACGGAGGCTGAGTGCAATCCTGGCACTCTGAGTGTACTCTGCCGTCTTAAAGTGAAGGAGTGCAGCTGCTCCTTTGGCCCTGTAAAAATACTTAAATGAGCAGATTAGTGTGGAGGGAGCTGATTTTACTCCTCTTAACTCGCCACACAGAGCTGCTTTTTTTTTGTTTGTTTCTGAAGAGTTTTCTTCTGAAATCGATAATTCAAAGGATAATTTGTTTTTGATGAAAAAGATATGGATATTAACATGAAAATGAAATACCTTCCCAGAAGTCACATTTCCCGTTCTTATCATTTTTACTGATTGGTTCATATTCTTCTTAAAGGACCATACCGCTGCACTTACACATCTTCAGTCTTACACACTATGTACACTTTACATTTTGAATAAACTACGATGGTGATTTGGGCCACTTTAGGTAAAATAAAAAGAGCGTGGAGCAGGAGGAGGGGGATAATATTAAACTAACATTTTGTAGATTAAAGTCGTAAATTTCCAAGACAAAAACTCGGGCATTCTCTGAGAATAAAGACGAGAAAAACTTGGAAAAATAGGAAATCATGTTAGGAACAAATGCAGATTAAATCCTCAAAGCCTTTCATTGTTTTGATTCCTACTTTTCCAATGTTTCTTATAAATTTATGTAGAAACGTAGAAAAAATTTACGTAGAAGTTTTTTCTTGAAAATCTGAAAAATATTAAGTTTCACTTAAAGTGGTAAAAAGTTATATAAACATATTTAAAGACATGCAAAAATATTTTTCCATTTATTTCTGTACAGTATGAAAATCAATTTGCAGATTTTTTAAAACTTGTTGGAGTTGTGTAATCCATCACAGTGAGCATCAAATCTCTAACACTTTTGATAAATTGTAGTTGCAGTTTCAAACCTTTGCTACTTTTATGTATGTACTACATGCGTATTTTTGTCACTTTTCTGTATTTATTACGCAGTATAAAGTAGAGACGATAAACATACTTGCTTGTGCAGGTTAGTGGTATATACCTGTATACTTTAATTTCTTGGAAACAGGGTTGATTGAAACATACTCATGACTTTTCCAGATGAACTGCAGTTAGGAATAGAGCAGGTGATGAGGAAGGTCTGTCACTGGAGACGCAGCTGAAGGAACTGGAAACTCTCAGACGACTAAACGTCTGCCTTCCAAAACAACTACACTCGACTGAACACAAAAAAGCGCAGTGCAGTTTTTAAGTTCAACAGCAAACTGTGAGTGACAGTAGAGGCACTTTGTCGTAAATTTGTCATTCTCAACCCGTTCACCAGAATAAAATGTTGCCGTTGCCCACTGGATGTTTCTGCAAACCATGGATACGACACATATAAACTCAACGTTTCTGAATCAAAAACACTTTTCATGTCAACATTTCCATATGTGTGTAATTCACATTATATTGTTTGAAATGCACAGTATATATTTTAGCCACTCATGGCACATTTGTGTACGGTGGCCCTGGCGGTCAAAATGCAACAGCATTTCAGAAAACAACATTTCAGTGTTGTCCCATCCTTTCTGTAATCTGAAATGCTGTTGCATTTTGACCGCCAGGGCCACCGTACTTTTGGCATGAAAGTCAATGTCAGCTGATCACAGACAACATATTTAGTTTTTTTTCCCCCCTCAGCATTATTAAACTTCTTAAACTTTCTTAAACTTCTTAAAAGTTTAGTCATTGGCAGCACTTGGTTAGGGTTAGGGAAAGATACCAGGGTTTGGTTTAAAACAGTCTGCAAAGATGTAAGAAAAAAAAAAAAGACTCAGTATATTTTTTATTAATATTTAAACCAAACCACAATCTTATCTTAACCCTTAACAAAGCGCTTTTATTGTCTAAACCTAAAAACGTACACGAGTCGGGATGTGAGCTCCACTCTCTGGTGTTAAACTCCTGATTTTACTGTCCACCCCAAACACCTCCTGCTTTAAAAGTTGCAGATCTTCAATGACAGATTACATAGATCGTACATATCTGTGGGTTTGCAGAAATAGACAGTGTCAACATTTTTTGTGCTGACTGATTTGATTTTCTTAAATTAAGCTGATTTGCTAATAATCTAATCTGATGTGGTTTCAACTCAGGGATATTTAGCGCTGTTTTAATTCCATCTGCTTCAGGATTATACTGAGCTGTAAAATGACACAAACAGTAGGACTCTAAAATGAGTTTAATACTACATGGAATATGTGTCAAAATCCATCCAACCCAAACCAAAACTGTAAGCGTCTCCTATCACAAGTGTGATATGTGTGCCTTTACACCGTAGTAAATCAGTTAGCAGCTACTTTAACATTTGAACACATCAGTAGAATTAAAAGGAAAGAAAACAACAGACATCTAAACTAAGACTGCAGTGTTTCAGTGTTTTTACTATTTCTTCACATGGCAACTCTTATTCGCAGTTTGAAATACGGCTGCACCGTTTGTCTTCTGCGGTTTCTATCTCTGCACATTTTTACTGCGGTGAAACCTCACGACGCTGATAAATAACAGGCTTCACCTTTTCCTTCGCGGGGCTTAGCATGACTGACTGCTCTCCTGGTCTCTGGGAGAGTGTGTCCTCAGCTGTGAATCACTTGTGTTCAGCGCACACCTACAGGTATGTACGCTCACCAGCGCGCGCACGCACTCGTCTCGTCTTTCACAGGAGATAATCTCTGAAACGTCGCCCCGCTGTCAAAGGTTAGCAGAGTTGAGAGGTCGCCCTCTGCATCATTTACAGGCTCTTAAATAAGCCAAATGCTCCGGCTAACTCTCCCTTTTTCGAGCAGTTATCAGAAATGATGAGTATCTGCTTTGTGCACGTGTCTGTCTGCTGAGACATCAGAGAGACAGAGCAGAGCGAGAGAAAAGAAAGAGACCATTGTGGTGAGAAGAAGGGACGGAGGAGGGAGACGGCAAAAAGTAAATAAGCAAAAGAAAGAGACAAAGATGGGAGGATACAGACAAGTGGCTCGTAAAAAAGGGATATAGTGGAAAGCTATCTGCTCTGTATGTGTAAGTAGCCAGGATTTTTTTTTTTTTGCCGTCGCCATCTGACCATATTTGGACAAAAGGGCGGAGCTACGGGAGAGTGAGGGGTGATGGGAGAGCTAATGCTAAATGTTAGCTTTCTGATACTTTAAAAAGGTAAACTTCATCAAACGTTTGCCTAACAAAATCATTTAAGGTCTTGCTAGTGTAAGTCATGAACCGCAACTACACTCGAACTGTCTGTCAGGAAGAAAATATGTTTAAGTCAGTTGTGCAGATGAGTGAACTGTCAGTCACACATGTCAATCAAAGCGCAGCAGACATCAGCGCCCTTATATACGCTCTAAAATCTTATTAATGGAGCAATGATTTAAAGATAGACCAGAACATTTATTAGAGGGTCCAAATAAATTGAACGAAAGCAGGTTGACTCCGGGAAAAAAAATCAGAGAGAAGTTCAGTGTAAGTCTATGGGAGCCAGGGCTGGAGTCCGTATCTAGCGGCCGTCAGTGGTTTTACACTTGAAGATACTTCCACCTCCTGTGCTTCAGTTCAGTCCTTACCCCTTGGGTGGAACTCTGTAGTGACTTTGGTCTCGTTGCTGTCTCCTCTCTCTGCTCTTATGGCTTACTGCAGGTGGGTCTGTCTGAAAGACAACGTTTAGGGATGAAATAACACAGACACTATACTATACTACACCTGAGACCTGACAGGACCGGACAGGCGCACCACTCCACCCTCCCCACCTCATCCAGCTTCACCACACGCGAATGAAGCTCCACCCTCTGACTCCCTGGGTGGTGTTGATCTCTGTGATGCCAGGGTCCATGATGAGGTAAGTTTGGACCTGACCACACACATGCCAACACCCATCGCACCCGCAGAGGTCCCAAACACCTGCTGCCCTGAGTTTACACCCAGCAGAGTCCCACCAGCTGAAGACTGCCCTGGACATTGATGGACCTCTCCTCCTCCCCCTCATCCGAGTCAAAAGTCAAACCGTCAGAGGATTCCTCGTGACATGATAAATGGTCTGTACATGAAGTTGTTTGAAAAGGTCCCTGAGGTGTCCTTGGAAAAGGCAGACGGTGATGCCATCTTCAGTCGTCTGGAGAGAGTGCTGCTGGGGTTCACTATCCCTGACAACACTGACCGAACCAAAGCACATCATAGAAATTAACAAAGCTGTCATTAAAAACCTCTACAATGCAATGGACGATAACGACACAGCTTTCGATGATGCTCTGGTTCGATGTGTGATGAACCACGGTAAAATCTACACCACCCGGCCAAAGTCAAGAGCTGTCCGCTTCTTCTCAGCTGTCATACCATTCATGTGCTGCACCAGGGGAAACCCTGACGATTTGGTGACTTACCAAACTGACCATTGGCCAGTTTTCCATCTCTGTGTCTCTCACAAACACAGCCCCTTTTTTAGATAACTGGGTGTTGAAACAAACCATTTGGATTTCTCTCAGTCAGTCCTCCAGGGCGGTAACGCCAACACTCTGTGTAAACAAGTGTCAAGAAAATAACCAATCGTCTTTTGAAAATATTCAGCGAACGCTAATCTAATCAAGTTAACCTCCCTTTGCTACGAAGGTATTTACAGGCTAACGTTAGATAGCTGATGATGAGCTAAACGTGTTTGCTAACAGTCCATCGGTGATACCGTTAACTTTTCAAATTATTAAATGACTCAACTATCTGGGTGTGTTTTTAGGTGCCAGATAAAATTAGATGTGGTGGATCCATCATCTTTGTAGTCGAAACTTATAACACAAGGCACAGCAGTTGCAGGTGAGGTCATGATGAAAAAATAGTTTTATGAAATCAGAAAAACGCACTGATGAGACAAGGAAACAAGGTGAAGGGATCAGATGCTACCTGAATGAACACCTCACTTAGCAATGATGCCAAAGAAAACTATCAACCACTGCAGCTTAATAAATACGAGTCAGTTGAGATGCGTCCATACATGGTTTGTCTGTCAGTCGATCGGGCAGTCGGCCCCCAAGGCTGGACAGAATGTCTTGAAATTTAGCACAAACATTCACTTAGAAATGTTGGTCAAAAGACAAGGTCACTGTGACCTCACAACTGTCCATTCTTATCCATGTGATATCTCAGGAATGTCTTCACATTTGGCACTGACTTTCATTTGGACTCAAGATGAACTAATTCGATTTTGGTGGTCAAAGGTCAAAGGACAAGGTCACTGTTTTTGGCCACAACTCAAGATATATTTGCCAGTTATTAGAGGAACCTTATATCTCGGGAATGACTTTAGGGAGTTTTTTTTTTCTAATTTGGTAGAAATTCTCTTGAAACAATTAGATTTTGGTGGCCAAAAGTCAAGGTTATTGTGACCTCACGAAACACATTTTTGCCTATCAGCCAAGATTTTCTGTATTAAACCAATTCCTAATATCTTTCCCTAAACCTGACGAAATGCTGCCAGTGCTTTTTGTGGGTTTTGTATATCCACCATCCTCTCCAACCATCTCCTGACTACTCAAAGGCAAGAAAGTAGTGGATAAATTGAGATAAATTGAGATAATACATATCCGTGGCAGTGAACTATGTTCTAACTCAAACTGCTCCCCATACATTGCTGATGTGTCTGATCTGTCAATCAGTTCTGAGTGGGTGTTGTCCATATGTAAATAAAATCCATGGGACAAAAAGGACCTGCCCTACCCTAACCCTCATGTGAATAATTTGGTGTCTTTGCCAGTAAAAATCTTTACAAACTGCTGAAAATATTTCAGGCAGTGAAAAAGTTACAAACCAAAGAGAAGGGAAGATAGGAAGAAGTGAGAGATAGCAGTGGGCTGAGTGATACTCTGTGGACTGTGGCTGTGACTGAATTATCCTCCACCGAGGACCACCGTGGCAGCAGACATACGTTTCTGATTTCCTGGGAAGGCTTTAACTTCTTATGGGTACATGGTCCTCCCACAGACCAACACTGTCACTGATGCCTATATATCTGCAGGAATGTCTGCATGTGTGTGTATGTATGTGCACACACGCATTCGCTGCACTGCAGAAGATGAAGCCACTTTGTTATTGATGGAGTCGGGGCCTAAAAGCTCTGTCCTGGGTCTCGCACACACACAGACGACAGGAGGTGTTGGTGTGTGAGTCTCTCCCTCAGCGGGTTGCTCGCAGCCCGTATGATGGAGAACTCTTTTTCACTCCAGGGGATCCTATAAACCTGTCATGACCATGATTTTTGTCTCTTTCTCTCTCTGGTTGTCTCTCTCTTTGCTTTTCCCAGTTTTGTCTTTAGGTGCCAGCGGGCGACTGTGAGTAAATGTTACTTTTTCAAATGTTTTAATAGTAACAAGCCTACATGAGTCAGAATGCCTATTTCTCTTAGTATCACGCACACGTGCACACAAACATGTACAGCCCTCTAAATCACAAGCCCACAACGACCTGCCAAGCTCCATTATGCTACAAATGTATTTAGTTACAGGCTTCAAAATGTCAGAGATTGGAGGCCTTTCGGTCCGTAACAACACTGTTGTGTTCCTCTTGTTTTGATGTTGAACCATAGCTTGAACTCATAGATAACGGCTGCTGTGTTTGACCTTGTTTTCTTAGATTTAGTTTCAAATAGATGGGACCTGTGAGGCTGAAACAATAAACCGAGGCTGTCAGGCGGTGTGTGATTTGTGCACGGTGCTAAGTTTGAAAACTGCGTAAGCAGTTTAACAGTGTATATTGAGCATAGCAATATTATTATAATGTGGTGAAACGGCTCCATTAATAACTTTTAAACATCAGTGGGATAGTGGGAAGGCCAGAGGAGAAACTATTAAAACCTGAACACAACATAAACAGTAACTTAAAGGCCCAGTGTGTGAGATTTAGGGGGGTTTAATTGCAGAAATGGAATATAATGTTCATAATCATGTTTTCATTAGTGTGTAATTATGTGAAAATAAGAATTGTTGAGTTTTCGTTTCCTTAGAATCGTTTTCGTTTCCTTTATATCTACAGAGGGAGTGGGTTATGTTCAGAGTCCAACATGCTGCACCTCCATGTTTCTACAGCAGCTCACAACAGACTTCCAGAATTATTATCCCCTTAAGAGTGCATTTTTCTAAGATAGGCCCACTGGTGTGAACCCATCTCAGAATCAAGCCATTTTTTTTCAAGATATGAAGAGTAGTGGTCAAATAAGAAAATTCAGCAGTTTGTTCAGATTAACCAAATACCGTATATATAAATCCACATGTTGACTCAAATTTACAAGCAAGAAACTAATAATAATAATAATCATCATCATCATAATGATAACTTCAAGTGAAGGTGTAAAATGTAGTTTTTTGCATGCATACATGTTGTTTGCAGTTGGTTGCAGAGTACAAGAGTAAAGGACAGATTTTGTTTCAAACTGTATTGACTTCTAACTTATCCTCTCACAGTGCCCAACTTTATGGTGATTTTGACTTTATGGTCTGTGAATGTGCTGCAATGACAGAATATGTCCAGCATTTGTCACTAATTTCTCTTGATGGCTCATTTTACGAGAGTAGCGTACAACTAGCTCATGCAGGTGCACTAATGACAGAGTTAAGACCCCTTTCGGTTTTTATTGGGGGTAAGTATAATCACAAAAAAGGCTAAAGCTGCTTGGAGATTTGGTCTGTCAAGATAGTAACTAGTTCTAATGTTTGGGTGCTTTGAATCATTACCCTCTGCCTATCTGAAGACTCGTGCAGTGCTAGTGCCAGTGCACATGGGGTCAGAGACAGTGGACAGAGTACATTCACAGAAGAAAAGTGCCATTCCAGTTGCTGCAGAAAGCGATGGCGAGCATGATTAAAAATGGACCAGTAATCCCATGGAACATTAACCACTCAGATACAACTCAAGTCTGTTTGTTTTAATAGTGTTTAACAGCAGCGACACAGATTAATGTCTGTCTTTATTATGATTCCATTAAAAGAGTCATTTTCTTTCGACCAATAGCCTCCATGGTTTTCCACGGCCTGGTCTGCCCACAGACCTGCTGCTCTCTGTTCAGCGAGGGCCTGGTTCAAACGTTTCGGATAACCCCCTGGGCAGCTGGAGTAACAAGGCCCAGGACATAAAAAGCGAATCAAAGGATAAAATAAATACAGACAAAATGGAAATTTTACAATCTCACTAGAGGGTGTTTTTTTTTTCTTTTTGGCTCTACTTATGACCGTTTCTGTTTGAAAAAGGTCAGAGAAATATATCTGCAAATGACAAGGCAGTAAGCCCCCTGAGATAAAGTTTATTCCCTCTGTGTACGTGATTGTCTGTTAACAAAGTACCATAGTGCTGGGATTGTGACGTGCTTTGAGTTGACGTTCCAAGTAGGTCTGAGGACACTGAAATCATTGAGGTCTCATGCTGCTTACTTCCTCAAATATGGTTCTCACAGCTGATATCACGAGCTTTACAAACATCATAATCTCTTAAATTAACATGATCCTGTCAGCGGCATGAGAAAACATAGGAGTAAGTCATGACCAAAGGGTCCAAAGTCAAGCATTAAGTTGAGATAAACTATTTCTAAGTCAAGCCTCAAGCCAAGATCAACAGATCCAGGATAAGTCTAAAGTACGGACTAACATGTCCAAGTCAGGAGAGAAGTCAATACCAAGTCCCAAGTCAAACCTTGAGGAAAGACTACGTACATAACGGTACGCAGACGCTTCAATTCACAGGCCAGGTTTCTGTTCATTTGTTTTAAACAGACAGTAGTTCAAGTGTTGTATGATTCCCCCCAAGTTAAATGGAACAGCCTGTGAGGAGTAAAATGTAAAAACATTTACTCCTCACATTTTGACATTTTTTCTCTGGAAACCTGAAATTTTACCTCAAGGCTGATTTGAAAGAAGCAGGTGGTTCTTCTGGCTTCTGTGTGTCAGTTGCACTCACCACAGTGTGACATGGGGTGTTTTCATATCTGAAAGTCTGAACTGAGTCTGAGGGAGTGGACTAATACACCCTGTCGTCATCATCTACTTATGTTGCATCTCTTTTTAAAGACAGCCGTGCGTCTGACGTCAGTATGGTGTTCTTCCATCTTCAGTTTGTTTTGTTTTTTGGCAGCGATACCCTTGCATATCTCCATGTAGTTGGTCCAAAGGTTAGAACTATCAAAAAAACTGTAAATAAATGATGAGACCACCTGTTTTGGTCAGACCAAAGAGCAGCTGTTTGGTCTGCACCGAGGTCTGGGGGAGGTCTCACACATGCAAGTTTGGTTTCGGATCAGACTGAAAAGTCCTAAAGTGTGGACCAAACGAGGTAGGTGTGAAAATGTCCTCTTAGTTGAACTAAGCTTAGCATGATGCATGTTGGTAACTTGCTAACTGCTGCATGTGTCCAGGTGGAACTTCTACTCGTGAAATTTGGTTCTGTATCATCAAGTCAATCTTAGGCTACAGTCTTAATCTTACTCTGTGTGAGTGCATGCACCAAGTCGAAGTTCCATGGGGCGTCCCAGTGACTCACCTGGTAGAGGATGCACCACATACTGAAGCAGTCCACGTCAGATTCTGGCCTGAGCCCTTTGCTTCATGTCATACTCTCTCTGTCTCTCTCTCTCCCTGGCCTTTTCTGTCTGTCTCGCCTGTATCTATCTAATAAACTGTAAAAAAATATCTTGAAAGCTAACAAGTCCCAAAACTACTCTTAAGTCGGGACCTATAAGGCCTAAGTCAAGGCACAAGTCTGAAGATCCAACTTTAGCTGCTACACCTGAAACCAGTTCCACAATTACCGAGATCAAGAGATGCTTCTGACAAAGGAGTTCTGCGTTTGTTATGCATGTTTTGATAGATTAACATGCAAAAATGTGTAGTAACATTGCAGAGAACTGCAGATGTCATTTTTCATTGCATTGTCACATTAAAATAGTTTGAAACAGACTCATACTGTGGGTTGTTATGGTTCCATGACAAGACTGCATAATTAACAAAGGGGAGCCATGACAGTTTCTAGACCAAATTATGCAAACCTGTAACTTCCATAGACTTAAATAACCACAATACTAATAACACAGTTGATTTCATTGATCGGTGCTACTGTGTATTTCAATTCAATACTCCTGAACAGCTTTTGATTGCAGAAAATTCATAATTTTCTCTCCCCGTTGTGTTTTAGTGTTTTAAAGCCAATGTAAATTTTTCTATTTCGAGGCCTAACGTTCACATTCTGAATTGACTGGTAATTTTAGAAACGGCTCCAATGGCTGATTTACTGATACATAGAGGTCATCGCTTTGATTTACTCACTTCCTGTAGCGCTTGTCTGTTATTTGCTCTCATGCGTTTTTTTTTCTTCTCTTAATGGTTTTCTTTGTCTTTGTTTGGAAGTTCATCTGATTAATAACTATTCTGTTATTTAGCTTTCAATTTAGTAACTTCATCAGGATACATAGACTTTGTATAAAGCGCTTCTGCCTGAAGAGATAAGAGTCACAAGGCTGATTGCTGTATGTTATAAAATGTTTTTGCTTATCTGGAGGGAGGCAATAATGTGAATCGACGGTAAGTTAGTAGTTAGTTGTTGATTGATGGTGTTCAGTCCAGCCCTTAATGACCTGTCAGATGCAGGGGAAAAATGGGGTCAAAGGTCACTGGATTCAGATCAGCAGAGCACCACTGCCACTGTGGTCATCTCTCTCCTCTTGTCTCTGATAAAAATGAAGAGTGTTTGTTTTTTCTTGTGGTTCGTCATGTCGGAAGTCAAGTCGGGCCGTCCTCCAAGAGCAACATGTGAAACTCGAAATAGAAGGTTGAGATTTGCAGGGGAGTTGTGATGGAAAGAAAACAGATAGGAGATAGAGATGTTAAGAAAACTGCGACGAAGCAGAACAGTCTCCTACCAGGCTTCAGAGGCCTCGTGTTGTTTTTTTTCTTTTTCTGAGCATGTTTAAAGTCTATGCGGAGCTATTCCTGTGTCACTCTGCTGTGCTCACTCAATGACTGAATGTTCCAGTTGCTTTAATGTAAAAATGTATCCAAACTTCTCAACTTCAAAAGCTTTGTCACAAATTGAGGTACTTTGAGAGTATGTAGCACCTAACCACAACATCAAAATAATCTATTATTGCACTTGCTGACTGAACCCATACCCCGCCATCATCATTCCCTGTCAGCCCATTTGTTATTAAAGTGCTGGAATGTGTCTGGTACTTCATCATGGCGGTCACTCTGCAGCAGGAGGCCGCATGACTGAGCTACGTCTTCACCCCCACCCCCCACAACTCACACACACACACACACACACATGCTACAGTAAAAACACATATACACACATGCTTCCATCCAGTGATCACAAGTATTATACTGTAAAGAGACACGCAGAGCTGATGATTGCCGAGATGAATGGGGCAGGGACGTGTTTGTTGAACAGGGGGCACCATGGGTGTCAAATCCAGTTCATTCCCAGTTATGTCTACATTAAGTAAATTCATTAAAGTCTCCGTGATGTTTATGTGTTAATATGTCTTGCACTACATATCACGTACACGCCAGCCAACCATGACAAAAAAGTCATCTTGTAGGTATTCTTAACGCTATGTTAAGACTTTATCCTTTCCTTTTTGATGACACATCCTGCACTAACACTAATTTGCATCCATTAAAACTTAAAAAATTTTAAAAAAATTTATTTTCCTCGTCAGTGACTAGAAATTCTGCCAGTCACGGACCAGCACCGGAGACCTACGAGCTAGCTAGAAGTTATGGGTCATCGTAATTTTTTCACCTTTCCTGTTAACCAAAGCTTAGAGTTAGGAGTTCGGAGTATATGAAGTGGTGCTGTAAGAGGTACTTATCTATTGTGGACTAAGTCTTCTCTTCTGTGATCACTTTAAATGAATGAACGAGTGTTCTGAGAGGAAAATGGCTGAAGTTCACTCGTGTTGAAGAAGGTAGGCTAGTCTATGAACTTGTGGTTTTGTGACAGATGTTTGAGCAGCTTAGCCTCCCTGGTAATAAAAAAAAAAAACAAGCTAGCTTCCTGTTACATGTGAAAGCAAAGAGCGCTTCATGGACAATTTAAGTGGCATACAGGAAAACCGCATTAAATACACCCATTACCATCACCTTTAGAGTTAATAACCCCTTAAACAAAAATGCCCCGAACAGACGAAACAAACACTTTTTGTGTTTTTAGTGGCTGCCATAGGGGAGGGTGAGGAAAGGGGTATTCATTTGGTCCCAATTTGCCATTTCACCACTAGATGCCACTAAAGATTACACACTGGACCTTTAGCTGCAGTTTTAAAAGTGCCAAATTTACCATAAAGTGATTCTGCGGCCGTATTGAACACAATCTGTAAACTAGACTGGATAATAGCTGCAGTAGAGGCTTGCAATACTGCCATTGTTTAGATTAATAAAGCTTATCTGAAACAGTATAAATTTAGCTGAAGAATGAAGGAATGACGGGAAAGAGTTTCCAAATCACCGCTTAATGGAGTGAAACCTTTTTTCTAACAGTGTAACCCGTCTTTTATGTGAGGACAGAGTGTTGCTCTATTCCTTTCTGTGAAACACTTTCTATTGACCAGCCAGTGAACCCAGCAGACACATACGCGGTCCTTCCTCTGTCTGATATCTGTTTCAGTGCTCTTAGTTTTCTTGCCAGAAGTTCGCCTGCCAGTAGGGTCATCCGCCTCCCTGTTAGCTACTTTATTGTGCTGGTTGGCTGACTGACTCTGGCTCATTATGAGCAGGTGACAAGGACAGGATGAAGAAGGAGGGTAAAGATTGCTGGAGCGTGAGAGTCCACTGGGGTTGGTGGGACAGACTTTTTTAAAGTGTTATCATAATTAGTTTGTGAATCTGCCAAATATATACGTACGTATCGTGCTGGCTCCGAAAAAAAAAAAGCCCTGGCTCCCTTACACTTACGTTGAACTTCTCTCTGAGAATACTAAGTCCATATTTTTTTTAATTCTGGTGTTATCCGTTTTAAGATCTCATTCTTAATATTCTTAATAAGATCTCAAGGTGAGGAGAAGGCTTTGATGGCTGCTGTGCTGTTTGATTGACAGCTAGTTCGCCGGCCGAATCAGACTTCTGGAGTTTCTCTTTATTGAATAAAACAGTTCCCGACAAACAGCTCAACTGTAGTTGTGACTAATAAGTTACACTAACAAGACCATCAAATGACTTTGTTACTCAAATGGTTGATTAAATGTAACATTTTACAGAGTCAGTAAGCTAGTGTTTAGCCTTAGCTCACCCATGACCCCCTGGCAGACTCCCACAGCACCTCCCCTTCTGTCCAAACATGCTCACAATAGATCAAAAACCAATGGGTTTGTACATATATAAATATAAATATACAGTATATATTCAACACATGTATGTGTTTTAATTGCTCCAAATGCAGGCTGTAAATACATCAGGAGGTACACACATCTAAAAATGATTTTACGTGTTGACAAAAATATGCACAAATAATGACAGATAGTAAATGCATTTAAAAAAAAAAAAAAGAAAAAAAAAGTTCATCTGGTTCTTCTTTATACTTGGTGACAGTTGCCATGTTTCCATTAAATGTCAAGCAAATCTGAAGTGAGCTTTTAAGAAGTCACAAAAAAGAAAATGCAATGTTTCCATAAACGTGTTTGAAATGAATAAACTACGCTGCGTCATGTTGTCAGAAGGTGGCGCTATAGGCTGTGTTACACGTAGCTGTAATAAACAGTAATATATAATATATGATAAGGTGGCCATTCCATTGCTGTTTCCTTTCTAAAGTCTGTGATGTTTCTTTTGGGTGGAAGAGACCTGAGAATAATTTGGTCTCCTCATCAGTCCACGTGAACCTGTTGTATTTATTGCCTGGACTGAATCAGAAGTTACTGTGACTGTGCAGCCTGTAGCACAACATCAAACCAGCCAGTCCGCCGTCAGATCCTGCTCTAACCTTGACTGGCGTGACTTTCACTTTTCACACTTTGTTGCATTTTACTTTTGTTTTGGCACTTTTATCTTCGGTGATTCTAATACTTTGTGCTCACAAGGATGGGTGACAAATTGGCACGGCCTAACACTGGGTGGATTAGATTTCTTCTCTTTTTTTCTTTTGGCTTTGAAGCATGTGTCAGAGCAAAGAGGTCATTATATGAGCTTGTTATTGTACATTAAAAAAAGAGAGATGTTCAGCGCTGTGAGCGAAAGAAGCATCGGAGCTTGATCTGTTTATTCGTCCTATTTATACTCTTTGTTTTATCAGAAGTCTGTCATTATCAGACTGTTCCGTTTTGGTGTGTTTATATGAAGTCTGTTTTTTTTCCATCCTTCCTCTGCAACAGTGCATACTATTTGCTTGTCTTCAGTTTAAATCATGATAAATCTCACTGCGTTAATTCGTAACGTTCATGAGGTTATGGTCTGCCGGGTAAATTTTTGTTTTACTTGATGAATAGCATGACTCCGAGCAACAAACAGCCATCGACACAAAACATGTTACAAGATATATCACCAGTCCTTTCCAGGCTTTTTTTTTTTTTCTTCACCATCAAACAGTTTTAAGTGTCTAGTGAGTTAAACCGACCCCAAGTGAGTCAAATGTTTGGATCTATGCTCATGACATATGTTAACTCATGTCTGCAACTTCAGATCGCGTCCGCTGGATTTGGCTGGATATTAAGGCGAGCACTGTGATTTGTTGCTTTGTTGTATTCACCACCGAAAATATATATACTACATACTGATTTGGACGTTCTTTCTTCAGCCGTCTGCTCCGAGACAGAGATAGTATCTTTGAAGGATTGTCTCCAATGGCTGGAACATAACTTACTTTGTGTGAAGTAAGTTATCTGCGAAAGCTGATAGCAAGCCAACATCTCTGTGTGTATTTGTGTGTCTGTTTCTGTCTCTGTATATTTCAACCTCTCCCTCTGTTTCGCCCTGTCCTCTCTCTCACATCTGCCCCGACAAAACATCTATAAAGCCTGCTCGTTTGTTCCTGGAAATCAACACTTCCACAAGAACACAGGAAATAAAGAACATTCGAACTGATTTATTGCTGCCTTTTTTCGGGAGGATATTCATTATTCCGCTACATCGGCTAAAATCATTTTAGTAAAACCAATTAGATATCTGCCACCTGATGGAGGAACGACCTTACAGCATCTTTTAATTCAATGCTATCGCACACATGAAGCCACATGTTTGAATAAGACTGTTTCAGTTTGCATTGTCCTCCCCATCACTATGTGAAGCAACAACCTCCGAGCTAACAAGTACATCTGAAAATCTAATGTTTTTGGACATTTGGATCATTAATGAAGTAGGCCGGCTTGGTTCTTTGTGGATTTAGTCATGTTAACACCAGGGCTGGCCTCCCCACATGAAAACTGTTCAACCAAAAAAAGTCCCCCTGACCCTCCCTTGCAAAGGCACTGTTACCGCACCCAAAAAGGATTGTGATTGGTTTAAAAGGGTGATTTATAGAATTAAGATTCAAATAGCAATTACAGTATCAACAAAGGGCAGCAGCAATTTTCCAAAAAGTTGTGGCGTTGGGGTCCACCCCAAACAAAGAAATGCAAACCCTCCCTTGTCGCCGGGCAGACTGGATGCTACAATGAGTCTTGTGAAGTGGTTTTATGAGACTTCAGTGGATATCTCTGCTACACAATACACTGACAACTGTAACATAACACCAAAGCTGTTATTTCTTCACACTCTGTTGATCATTTTAGTCAGTGTTTTTAAACTAAAAATATTACAAATTGCCCCTTTAAAGAAATGCAAACAAGGCAGAGTTTTCGTCCCCCTTATTTAAAGAATAATGATGGCTTCAACCAGACCTTTCTGCATTGCTAAACAAAGTGTGGAGATAGGTCTGGATATGTGAGACTATTTGACAGTCAGTCGGTGCATTTCATATATTTTTATATATATATATATATATATATATATATATAACAGCAAATAACACTGAATGTTAAAGTTAGCAAAGGGGAT
>JAPQRN010000022.1:23958961-23973065 GCA_037367275.1 Coranthus polyacanthus | reverse complement strand
CAACACGGTTCTTTTCGTTTTTTAGTTTCAAATACATATATAGTTCAGCGCGTTTTGTGATTAAACGTAATAAATATGTTTTTCAGAGGATTTTAAAAATGCCCTGGTTGAACCGAGAAGTCTCAGGGTATTTCCAGGATACTTTAGGTTTTCCGGTCGAATGCAAATCGACCTCATCTCTTGTCACCTCAGTGCTGGACTTAAAGGCAACAAAAGTATCAAACTACACACACACACACACACACACACACACACACACACACACACACACACACACACACAGACAGACCGAGTCAGACGGGGGTGAGTTTTAGATAAATGGGGATGTTTAATGAGTTTTTTTCCTCCTGTCCCTCCCCGCCGATTCACAGAGTAAAGTCAGGGAAAGTGCTGCGTTTTAATTAATGAAGCATGTATGTGAGAGAGAGAGTGAGAGTTTGTGTGTGTGTGTGTGTGTCCGTGCGTGAGTGTGATTTATGGGAGTGTGCTGATGACCTGAAGGTCAGTCCGAGTCATGAGTCAGGTCTGGTCTGGAGTGTCAGGCACAGACCTCGTCTTCTCTAACAGCAGTGTTTCGACCAGCCTTGAACGTAAACCAAAGAATTAATCACCTGAATAGTTTTCCTCCGTAATATGTCATCTCTCTATTGTATATCTGTTGTTATGGTCATACTTTTAAATATAACAAAACTCGGCTCGGGAGTTGAAGATACGACATAAACAATAAAAAAAAATGGATATTTTCCATTTAAAATCAAGGCAAAATCATTTAAAAAAACCAAAATGAAAACTATTAAATACATTTTTAATGTTGTTGGGTGAGTTAAAGTGTTGATTAATTGTCTCTCTAAGGTATTTGTGAAATCATGTCTTCACATAAATAACCTCAGAGCAGAAGATTAAAGGAGTAGTTCATGTCTAGACTGTAACAAATTCTGCACATTTTATGAGAAACATTAAACTTTAATGTGACTAATCATTATTTACAGCTCTATTCAGTATTGATTTCACTGCAAAACATATTTAACTGTATTTTTAATCATGATTTAGGCGCAAATTGACTATGCAGTCAGCCTTTGTTCTTATAAGTAGTAACTGCAGATGAAATGTAACGACAGTAAAAATACAGACGTTCCACTGTTTACAAGCAGAGTTGGATATGTTGAATATATAAAGTTTATATGTAGAATAAGAGCTGATTGTACCATGGTGTGAACACCTTTCAGTGATGGAAATTCTACAATATTTTCCATCGGAAAAGGGCTCTAACATTATCGTAATGTGTTGGTTTAAATGTATGTTTTTAGGACTCGGCTTTGATTTCCCACTGTAAAGAGGAGTATAAGAAAAGTGTAATGAAAGTTACATTACTTACTGCATTTTTATTAGAGTAAGTAATCATCTGTAAACTATTACATTTCAAAAGTTTACAAGACTGCCAAAACTAATGTCATTTTTATCCATCATGAACTATGGGACGTAATAGAAATATTTTGCTTTGAATAATAATTTAGGATTGATATGTTTATTACACACTTAACTTTAAAGACCTTGTTACCCATTGTTTAAAGTACATCTCCTTATTGCGATTACGTCTCTGTTTGCACACAAGATGTTTCATACTCTTCTAAAGGTTTATGTTCACTGTATGAACCCTTCATGTTTCCACACACACTTAAAAAGCCGCATACTAGATCACGACTGGCTCCAAAATATTTGCAAGATCGCAGATTGTGCAGGCAGGTAGACATCTCAAAGATTTTCAGTGAGCACAGAAAACGTCTACCACAACAGATGAATCAAATAGGAAAACATTTGCAAATGTTCTGTTATAAATGCAACGACATGATTAGATTCTTGTCAATTAACATCATTTTGATGTGGAAAAAATGTTGCTCCTGAACATGAATGTATTGTTCACAGAGCACACATTTTGTTTCGTCAAAGGATCCACTAACTTGATGTACAACCCATGATTTTGACGACATTAAACTTAAGGATTAATACATTTTTAGGTTTAATAAAATAATAACACTTGGTTAGGGGTAGAGATAAAGAACAAGTCTGCAAAGATGTAATGAAAATGACTTACAATGTATTTATTAATATTTAAACCAATCGCTGCTTACTCCACTCTCTGGTGGCAGCGTCCTGGATTTTGTGAATCCACCATCCACCCCAAACACCTCCTGTCTCCTCCTGCAACAAAATCAAGCCACTGATTACGTCTGTAGCAAAACGTAATGCTGGTGGCATTATGTTTATTATAAAATGTAATATGATTTTGACACCGGATTGTCCTGACAGTGACAGCCTCTCATACACAGACATCATTCTGCACAGTTAAACTCACAGATCACAGCGAAGGAGCACTGACAAAAACACTTGGTTTTGAATACAGGTAGACGTTGAGGTTGTTTTCAGTGTTTTGTGTTTCACTTAAAAATGTCCTTGACACACACTTGTGTGCTGTGACTGTGTGTGTTCAGAGCTTTTTGTTTCTATGTTGCAGGTTACAGCGCGGTTGCATTCGATGGAGCCGGTAATTACGGTCACACTCCTACACACCACAGCTCGCAGTTCTCCAACCACTCCTTCAAACATGAAGACGCTTTAACTCAGCAGAACACGATGGGTGAGTTTTCAGTGTCTTATGTGGCTCATATAGTCGTTATGTACAGATGCATAGTATATTTGTCCCTCCGAAGAACCTGTGGCTTAATTTTTTATATGTAATTTGTTGCTGTTTTTTTTTCCGCTTCGTTTCCCTCATGACCAAACTAATATTAAAACACAGCTTGTATGTTCAAATTCCAAACGGTGCTGAATTTCAATAGTCTCTAAAATAAGCAGATCTTTGTGTGTATTTAAAGATATGTGAATGCACAGCTGCGTCTGTATGGCAGCTCCGTGACCCTCACCTAGGGAGTGTCTTGTCCCTTATTCTGAAGTCTCCACAGTGACCTCGCCTGTCGGAGGTATAAATCAGCCACATCCTGACTCACAAACCCCCTCGTCTCCTCCTCTCGCCCCTTCTTTCATCCGCCCACCTACCCCCTTAAACCCTCCTCTGCTCATGTTATTGGTAAATATTTAAATGCGTGTGTTTTGTTAGTATGAAGTTGTCACTGTTTTTATGGCAAATATGACAGGGCAAATGGAAACAGAATGGGATACATATAGGAATGTGGGAAATGTCAAGGGAGCCATTTTCTAATCCACACTGCGAGGAAAGCAGAGACAGAAACATAAAGCAAAGGCTCTTTATTTGTGCAAAAAATGAAGAAAAATAGGCGAGGGCAGTGTTCAAAAGGAGATGAGATATGGTGGAACTTTAAAACACATGTCTCTGTGGGATTCATGGATGATTTTTGCCTTCATAAATAGCCTTCATACAGACAGCGGCACATACAGTATATACAGTGTGTGTATATATAAGTGTATATATATATTGTGTCCTTGTGTGTGTGTCTTGGTGGACTGTAGGTGAGCAGCAGTACCCTGTACCTCCTCCTGTTTATGGATGCCACACACCTTCAGACAGCTGTACGGGGAGCCAGGCTCTGCTGCTGAGGAACCCTTACAACAGGTAACACACACACACACCTCCAAAATCTATTTTCAGAAAAGCAACAATCAAACGTGGAAGTGTTTCAGAAGCCATAGTCGATTGTTTCGAGTCCGACTGCACGAATTCAGTGAAAGGTTTCAGGATGCGGTTTTGAACAGGATGTCCACCTTCGAGACAGGTCTGTCTGCCACTGCCACCACTTCCTTTCTAGTTTTTTGTTCTTCTTCCTCTAGGTCCTTTTTGACTGTTTAAGTGGTTTCTGTACTAATTGAGCCGTGAGAGAAAACTTGATTTTGAAAATGTTGTGTGCATCCAGACTAGTAGCCATCCAAAGTCATGGTGACATTAAACGCCGGGAAACCAGCTTACAGTAGCAGGAAGTTCTCTTGAAGGGACATGGGGTGATTTACTGATATACTGAAATACTGAAATATTATTTTAGATCAAGTTTTACAGCTCGGCGTTGACTACACAGGCCAGTCATCATTATTTTACTCTTCTTAGGCACTAACTCTGTTTTCATTGGCGTGAAGTATCCTAATGTAAGCCTGAGCAATACATGCATTTTACATTTTATGAGCTTGTGAGCAAAATGTGTTTGTTGTGTCTGTGCAATAGGATCTAAGCATTAGTTGGTAATTTGTTTAAGCTCATATATTAGGAACATTTAGCATTTTTACTTAGACTGTAGAACAGTGTTTGATATGTGTGCTGGTGGTATGCGGGAAGAAAAAGCAGACGTTTATGGTGAAGGTGAAGTTTGATGAAACAAGTTTTTCAGAAGTGGATGAGTGACGTGGGGTGATGGGAGTATTTCCACTCAAAGTGTTGTCTGCTTAGAGAAGCTCCAACTGAATATTCTTTCTGATAAAACCACATGTATAGGCTCAAATTAGGGTCAATATGATTTTGTAAAGTTCTGTTCACAAGTAATTTCAAAGTCTGTAGTCGATTGAAAACCTCTAAAATAAATCTGCATGAGGAGTTAAACTCATGCAGATAAAAAAGATATATATTTGTTAAATTGTTTTTTTTGCAGAAAAGATTTTGATTTAACAGTTTGATGTTTCTTTAGAGTGTCATTATCCAGTCAGATTCAGATTCAAAGACGGGGTCAAAAATCATAACTAATAACAACGTCACACAGTGTAGGAACTTTGATCACAGTTTTCTGCTTTTTATCTGCACAGATGTTCACAAAAGCACTTGTACTTTCATCTTTGTTTAACTTTTCTTATTATTACTTTTCTTAGTCATGAAGTATTTTTTACTGTAGTATTAGAGGTATATTGTGTCCAGTGTATATATAAGATGTGTTTATTGAATTGCTGTGACTATATTTGGACAAAAGGCTGGAACGCTGCAGGAATCGAGGGCTGATGATGGGTGAGCTAATGCTAAATGCTATCTTACTGACACAGTAAACGTCATGAAACGTGTGCAAAACAAATTCATTTTACTGTCGGTTTGGAGTAACTGATTAACCACACAGTCAAGCTGAAAAACCATTTTATTCAATAAGCAAAAGCTCAGAAAAACTGACTTGGAAGCTGAGCGAGCTGTCAATCAACACCTGACAGCAGATGTTAAAGCCTTCTCTTCGCCCTAAAATCTTAGTAATGGAGCAATAATTTAAAGATGAGCCACTAGTATAGACTTATTAGAGGGTCCAAATAAAATGAGCGAAACCAGAATGACTCCTTAGTATTTGTAGAGAGAAGTTTAATCTGTCTGTCAGGCCTTTTTGGAGCCAGCACCTAGTGGCCACCGGCTGTATTACACTTTAAAATACGCGCGCCTTCACTCTCTCAGTTCTTGCCCCTTGTTCATAATTGAAATATTTGGTAGTTTACGTACGAGGACCTGTGTTTTTGTTTTTTTGGGTTTTTTTTTTTTTCAAATAAAAACCTTTTCTGCACAGAACTTGACTATCTCATGCAGATTTATTTTACAGGTTTTCAAAGGCTGATTTTCAACTACAAACTGTAATGACTTGAGAACATTACTTTACAAGGTCTAAATCTTACTGACACTAATTTGAGCCCATACCAACGCTCTGACGTTTTAAGACACTCCACTGATCGTTCACTCTACTCTGACTGTGGCTTGTGAAGTTGTGAAGAGCACATTTGTGTATTTGTTGCAATGAATTTATTTGTGATGTTTTATGGCTTTGCTCGATTAACACAGCTATGAACAGTAGGAAAACAACAGCATTACTTTTTCATATTTTTTTCCCCTTAAAATTCTTGCTGCAACATGATGACAGCTCATACACACACCTTCCACCACACCCTGCGTTAGTCTTTATCACTCCTTATCCAGCCTCCTTCTCACACACAGGAGCCAAAAGTATTTCCCAACAAGAAAGTACAAAAACATCTTTATCCGAATGTGACCAACTTTGAAATGTTAATAGGCATACTGATCACAATGCAAACAACTCCACTCTGAACTTGACAGGGAGAACTTGCCAGAGTAATCATACGCGAGTGGTGTTTAATAAGTGTCTTTTAAATTAAAAAAAACATTGGGAGCAGGTGCACCTCCTCTCTGTACTGTCTCCAAACTGTTTGCTTGTTGTTATGATTGTATGTAATGAAACATTCTTCACATACCAGTGACACGGTGAGGAACAGAAAGAATCCACGGTATAAATACACAGCAGGGCTTCATACTAAAGATGGTCTGTGTGTGTATGAGTGTAACGGACAGACTTTGGGGGGTAGATGAAGACTATCCTGGAAGTCTCAAGTTGCTCTTTGTCATAAACATAGCTGATATCTGCTCAACATACATGCACACACACGGCTGGGATGGCTCATATGAGGCGAGTCAGTTGTCTAATCTTGCAGCCTGGTACCAACAGGACTGTATTTACTCTGCTGGCAGTCAGCTCGGCCTGCTGGAACAACATGAAATGAAAACATGCTGAGGTCTCTTCTATTAATCCACACAGAGAAACACACACACACACAGAGTGACGCGATATAGTTGCGGCGGTGACATAAAGTCAGCATCATTTACAACTTTGACAAATGTCATTGTTATTCTACAGTTTTATAACCATTTTAAATGCTAAAAAAATACCTAACATCACTAAATATAGATAAAAGTAGACATTTTGTTTTGTCTTAGGCCAGGGTGGGCTATGTATGACGTTGTGAGGGTTAGTAAAGTTTTTGATGGTTTAAAAGAATTGTTTGTACCTCTAGCATTGATGCCGTACACCTCAAGGGTACTTCAGGGTTTAAAGGTGGCTTGATAAACACTAGCCTATAGTAATACACACATTTGTTATGGAGAAAAAAAACAACCAAGTACGTAGGGTGACAAATCGATGCCAAGTTCATCTTTAGTAAATGCATTCTGACTAGTTGGCTTACTGTCAGCTGAGGATTCATAAAAACGAATTAGATAGCAAGAAGAAAAATTTAAATGGTTAGTTAAATGTAATGTATAAATCCTTCATATAGCTTTTAAAATTAATGATAACTCCTAAATGAATGGATTGTTGAAATAGTAAGCAAATAACACAAATAATAAAATATTTAGTTATGAATAAACTAAACAGACTAAAGTAAATGATAAGTTGAAATAGTGAGCAAAATGAATTAATAGTTGAAACATCCTTCTACCACTCTAAGAGGTAACGGTATGAAAAAACCAGTCAGTCGATTTGTATTCAAGCTAAAATATGTAACATTTCTGAATTAAAACTTCTTACAATGCATAAGCCTATGTTATAGATTTTGTTGACTTCTGTACCCACATTATATCAAAAAAATTAGAGACAAATCTGTAATCGTGATCAATGTAACGGCCCATTTATTAGGTCGCCTGTCAGCGGCACCATATCCTCTTTACTAACGTTTAACTTCACATAATGTGAAAAACGTAAAACTTTAGTTCATTGCTTCATCTGTGAAGATGATTTTTATCTGTAAAGGTGGTGAAAACAACTCCCACGATCACTACTTCACAACATGAAGTCATTACTTCATGACAGAATGACAGAAATCACATACTGTGCTTTTAAGTATATTGTGACAACATACACTTTGGATGAAGTGCCCTTTTAATCATGTTCCTTTACCACACAGACTGTTTATCCACTAGTTGGAGATGTTTGTGATGTTACTGTACATCCACGATAATCACTGGCTGTTCATCCAAGATCCACTCATGACTCTTCACGCTAAATGACTCGTTTCTACCCTGTTTATTCCAAAGAAATGGTTCTTGGTGCTGCACGTTTCCTGTGAACCAGAGGGTTTTCCCAGGAGAGATGTGCTGTACCAGACACTGGATGTCATGGACAGAGTGCTTTTATTAAATGGACGTAGGCTGAATCAGCGATGGGTTCCATCAGTCAGCAGCAGAGAAGGAAAATAGACACTTATTTATTTGAAAACGTCATGAATCATTACTTTAAATCTCATGCTTAGCCTCTTTCCCAACATTTTTTTCAGCAGAAATACCATTTGTGCTCTGCTGGCTTTGTGCCCCTGCTGTACTGTAAAATAATAGCTGCGTAATGAGCAGGGTACCAGGCACCACATCTACCCCGAGCAGACTGCTGTGAGCCTGCAGGTGGTGTGATAGAGGGGCCGTGGGGATGAGAGCTATAAATCCACTGTGTGTGAATGTATAGATATATATGTGTGTGTGTGTGTGTGTGTATGTGTGTGTGAGTGAGTGCACAAATTTGTGAGTATTTAATCACATGGCAGCTGTGAATAATGATTGTGGTGTCTGCTGTGTTTAATCAAAGAATTTTCTTGGTGTCTGTCTGAGGTGCATTCTTTGACCTCAGCTCCACCTGACACTGTGTGTGTGTGTGTGTGTGTGTGTGTGTGTGTGTCATTTGTTTGCTGCTTTGTTTGCTGCTTTGTCTGCTTCTATTAAGGGCAATAAAAGGCGATACCTATAGAAACGGATACATACACTCAAACGTCAACCTAGTCACCTGAAGAAAATGTCGCCAATCCCTGTTTCTGCAAACCACGCATATCTATAATCTCAACAGTGTCTCTCTCAGAAATAAAGTTCATATTTAACTATTTAACTAGTTTTATGGTCAGGTAAGCACTGACAGCACTTGATTATAGTTAGGAGGTGGTTGTGGTGGATGGTGGATATACAAACCCTGGAGGTTAGCTTTGTTAAGTACATTTGTGAACCATGTTTTTATTCTTTGCTCATTTTTTCTGTATTAAACATGGAAGTTTTTAGGTTTAGGCAATAAAAGCACTTTGGTTCGGGTTAGGAAAAGGTTGGGGTTTGGTTTTTAAGGTTCACAATCAAAATTCGTGCATGCTCATGTCTTAAGTCAATTTTGTGTTGGGAGTTTTCTTTTTTCCTTTTTTTTTTTTGCTGGATGCCAGTTGTTTGATGTTAGCTAACGGCCTTTCTAAGATCACAGCTGGTTACCAACGTCCGTAATCACATCCTACGTAAAAGGCTCCGGTCGGTTTTCGGAGAAAATCCCTACACTTGCTCTCAAACTCTTCAAGGCTTCTCTTCTGCTCCTCTACAGCGGTGTCAAACAAAAACTACACCAACGCACAGAAGCACACACAAATCTTACATATTGAACCTTTAAACCAAACCACAATCTTTTCCTAACCCTAACGCTAGCCTAAAAACCTACAGGTTTAATACAGAAGAAGTAGGCAAACATGATTTTGCATATCGACCCCAACCACCTCCAACTTATTGAGGAAAGGTAGATAAGTAGCGGATCCTTCAATGACAAATTACTTTGCGACTATACATATCTGGTTTGCAGAAACGTACAATGGCAACATTTTTTTTCTTGTGCCCAGGTTGCAACCCTGGTAAATGACACAGCTCATGAGCTTTTCCTCTACGTTTTGTCTTTCGTCCACAGCGGAGAAAATTTATATCAAATGACCTCTCAGTTGGAGTGTGTGGCATGGAACCCTGTCAATACACTGGCATCCACCATAAAGAGGTAGGCACTCACCCATCGCTCTCTTTAAATAGCAGCAAGTGAAACGAGCGTAGTTAAAATGAGGCAATGGGAATTAAAGTAACGAAATCCACCCTTCAGCCCAAACCATTTTTATTTTGAAACTGATTTTCAATGGGTTTAAAAAACAACATCTAAAATAACAAGCATTGAGCTGTAAAAGTGCTGGTAGGAACGTTTTGCTGCTATCTGGACCGAACCAGACAAGCTGCTTTACCATTTGCTGTCTTTATGCCAAGTCAGGCAAACATACAGTACACTATATCCTGACAGTAGGTCCCAAAATGCTCCCCCTCTGGTGGACTATGACGGTACTGCAGGGGGGCCGAGAGAGGTCATTTACAATAAATACATTTTTAATTTTCAATTTTCTAATTAATTTGAAATTACCATAAAATACTTTTGACTGAATATTTCCATTTTAAATATTTGCATTTAAATCAGGATTATCAGAACTAATAAAACAAAGCCATGGGATTTAATTTACACACATTTTTCTTCATTTATTGACCTGTTATTGATCTGAAACGTGTCTAATATCTCATCTCTGGCAGGGAAAGAGTTAAAATTGAGCAGTGGCTATCAGGTGGCAAAAGAAAGCTTAAAATTGTATGAAATTTTAAGTGTTTTAGCCACGATACAGGCTTAACAATTCACTATTTGCTCATAATTTCTAACAGTTGTTTTTTACAAATTGTTGCATGTACGTGTTTAGATTATGAACTGAACACTCCCACATTCAAATACAATAGTTCCTTTTATGAAATATGAATTATATGGGGAAATACGTCATCTTAGTTTGGCTGATAATAACGTACAGATATAAGAAAGGCATTAGTCTTTTTATCCAACTTTCCACAATACTTGAAAGCGTTTGTCAAAATGTTGAAATCCTCCTTTAATTTATTTTAAAGCTATTACTAAATGTACCTGTTTTTTGTGCAGCTTATTTTTATTGGAAGATGTAAAGTCAATAATTTCCCCAAACATTATGACTTTCTTAGGCGTAGAATGAAGAAAGACATTCCAGAAGTCGCTCATGTAGTGTCCTTCAAATCTCAAATAATGAAGCACGACAGAGTTCATCCTCTTGTCGGCTAAATATCCGGTGTGTGACGCGCCACTGTGTTGGGGACAACTGAACATTTATAAAGTCACTGAAATGAGGGACTATGAAAAATCCCATTCTAAACTAAAGAGACGTTTTGGTGCTGTTGTTGTGTTTGACGGACTGAAGTGTAAAGAAGACAGTGTCCTCTCTTAATTAAATCCATTCTTTAAAATATCATCTACTATCTAAATGTAGAATACTGAATTTTTCCCTTTTTTAAACTTCAAATGAACACAGAAAACTTTAGAAACCATTTAGAAACAAACCCTGAAGTGTGGTTGTCCAGCTTTAAGGCAGAGTTGAAACACTGAGCAGTGTGTACTGTACTGTATGTCATCGTGACCTGCATAGCTGCACGCTGGTCAGCGTCTGCGTCGGCTCACAAATACCTCTCTGCTCGGAGCCAACAGGCATTCATCATAGTCAATGGAGAGAATGCGTGTGTTGGATATCGACCTACAGTATACGTCCGCTATGGGCTGGTACGGGCAGAAGGAATGTCTTTGTTTTTTGGGGGTTTTGCTGCTCTGTTGCATACGGAGAATGAATGAGGCTGCTGATGAGGGGGAGCACGAGAAGAAGGAAGGGCAGGTGCGAGGGAGTAGTAAGGATGAGGAGGAAGAGAAAAGTAAAGCAACGACGAGGAGTGTGCAGATGCAGGAGGGAGACGGAGATAAAAGAGGAAGTGGAGGAGAGTTGGCAGTAGATAGGCCTGGGTCAAGTCCCAGTAAATATGCAAACAGTGAACCACACATTACCTGTGGAGAGCTCAGAGAGGACAGGATACGCTCTGTGAAGTGGTTACCTGCAGAGGCATTTTGTACAACACATCTTTTAATAGAATAGGGGTGGGACAAAATATGGTATACGTGTATTATATTGTATATTGTGTGATATATGCAATATAGTGCCTTGTACTGGCACAAAATATCAATGTTTTTTATTAAAACAGACTCACACACCCCCCCTTTAAAGTACACAATGTTTAGTAATAGTATTTGTTAAAAATAATTAATAATAGTCTAAAAACATTTGGGGAGTTTTTTGAGCTTTTATCGTAGATGTAGTAGAGAGACCGAGTGTGACGTGATCACAGGACAAATCAGCTCCCTCTGCGTAATGTGTAACATTTTGGGTAACTCATTCATTCTGATGATTCAGACGATTTACAGCTTAAGAACTGTCTGAGCTGCAAAGCACATTTAGTTAAACACTCAAGTACTGGAGGCACTTGAGCTACTGTGCTACATTACTACATCTGACGTCTTTGGTTACTTTTTAGTGATGACAGTAATTATGTAATAACTGACACAATCAGTCAATACACAAAAAAATATATGTTTATAATTTTTCAAGGAAAACATCTCCTGATTCAGCCTGTCGTATTAAAAAAAAAATAGGCCTAAATGTGCAGGAGAGGGTAGTGGATGACGTGTAGAAGAGCTCAGTCTGGATACACATATTCATGTATTTTAATTGCATCTAAAATTTCCACACACAATTTGAACACAAACAAACTGAGGCAAATCTGATTTATTGATAAGTACATAAACCGGTTCTGTATATGCATATAAAACCTAATTTATTTAAAAGACTCAGGCTTCATTAGAACCTTATTCTTGCTTTGTCTATGTTAAAACCATATAATCTAAATGGATGCAAGACTTTTACATGCAATTAAAATACGTAAATCTTAATTTCACGCCTGAATATTTTTTGAGTGTGTGATGATTTGCTGTTTTTTTGTTCTGGCTTTTGTTGTAGTAAATTGAATGTGTTTGGCTTTTGGGTTGTTGGTGTCACTTTGTACGATAGGAATCACAGACCTCCACGCTACAAAATCACAGTGAGTTTAAGGCGTTTCCGTAGAGGAAGATCCACAACTTGAACATTACCTGCAGAATATGTACAGTATATACGTAAAAAAAAAAAAATGAATGAAAGTGAGCAAACGAGAATATGATGGAAAAATCTGTGGACTGTAGATTTACCGCTGACGTGGTGTGGGTGTCCTTGGGAGACGCGAGGCGGACAAAGAGCACCTTATGACCACCGGGTCGTATACTGCACATTCCCATAACAGCAGCACAGGATGCAAACTCCCATCCTCCTCGTCTGCTTAGGCACACTGAAATATAACACATTTCATAGACAAGAGCTTTCTGTTTCTATGTGTGTTATCATAAGAAGATATGAGAGGAAACACTGGCCGCTCAGTCACACAGAGCAGGTTTTGTTCAGCTTCACAACGTGGAGTGAAAATGCTGAAAGGTACTTGTGTCGTACACTGGAAAAGTGTGAATGTTTCTGCAGCAGAAAAGTGATGAAAGGATTAGACGATTCTCCGACTGGACTAAAGTGAGTCATTTTTTTAATCGTGTAAGCAGCAGAAATATAAGATTTTCTGCCTTTCAGTGTTTTGTGTCAATAATGAGAATGTCTGTGTCAGTTTAATAACTGTTTCAATTGCAATTCTTTCAGCATGTTTTTTTTATTGTTCTGCATATCATTGTTCTTACACACCTGTTTGTTTACATGGTAGATGGTCATAATGTATATAGTGTTGTGTTTTTGTTACTTATCCATACTTTACCGCATCCTGTATGGGTTCTAGAGACTTCAACGTATCTAGAAATGTCCACTTTGGGAGCTTTTATTTTGATGGAGACAGTGGGCAGATGGCAGGAAATGAGGCGAGATAGACAACAACATGCAACTAAGTTTCTCCAATGGAAATATGAACAGGAACGTTGCACTTTGTGGTCGGCTCCTCAACCCCAGGGCACCTCCGATCACCCATCCAAAAATGATCTGATTTGATTAATTAATAAATGCATCTAAATGGAACACAGCCATCACTGATGTTATTTACACCCGTTTGCTACTATGGCATGTCAAAATGTACATACTGTGCATGGCTGAAAGTTGTGTAATAGGTCAAACTGCTCGAGAATACTGGAACTGAGGATTCAAAGTACTGTTACCTACGTCTACACTGAACGTATGTGGAGCAGTTAATACAACATGACACTTCCACGGTAGTCAGTGGCACATAAATGTAAAAATCGAGCAGTCTTCTATTTACATTTTGTACGATGTACACGTCTGAGTAACACAGAAATAGGTCATAAAGCGTCTCTATTTTTTTTTTTTTTATCTAAAATACAGATGGCTTATTGGTGAATTGGTTTTGAGAGTTTAGCTTGTTGCTGTTTGTTGTTACCTGCATTGATTGAAACTGAAGACTGAATGAAAAGGAAACTATAAAAGTAAATAAAATGAGTAAAGAGGAGTGATCACGGCAGAGGATTTTCTTCATGTTCAACTTCATCTTCAGAACGTGACTGGGATCCAGGTTCCTTGAGGTCTTCATCTAAGTCTTGTGTTTCATTTGTCGTTTTGTGTTTCAGTTTACTTCTGCAGTGTT
>JAPQRN010000022.1:23933889-23945928 GCA_037367275.1 Coranthus polyacanthus | reverse complement strand
GGAGCAAAATGATGCACGAATGCAGAGTTTCTAGTCACATCCAACAACACAAAGCATCACACACAGACTAAACCTCCTACGATTTGTAAGAGGTGAGAAAATCCAGATCATGGATTGTGATTCTACCTCAGATGATGTTTTGGCTCAGATGGACCAGACCTACCAACCAGAGTCTCCACAGCTGAGTTTGCTGGTGAATAAATCTGACGCCACCAGGACTTTGTAAAGCAGAGATTGGGCTGGTTTTATTGTAGCAGCTGGACGTAGTCATAAGAGATACTACATCGTAACACATAGCACTAGGTAAAAGGAAATCAATGATTTTTTTATGCTTATTCCTCGCTGCCTTTATTGTATTATTTGGGTAACTAACTGCTGTGTTCTTGTGTCATTTTGCACAATATTTACCTGAAAATGTAACAAACATGAGTCAAAATTTAAAAAAAGCTATCATACATGTATAGTGTCGAGATCCTTCACCCTACAATCCAAACACATTCTCCTGCTCTACTTAGTCCAGAACCAGGACTCCGTCACCACTTCGTCTCCTCATTATTGCCGGTCTAATCCTCATTTTCAACTGCAGCCGGAGGTTTTTTTCCTCAGCCTTGACCGTACTGTGGCCTCAGGCTTCCGCTGAGAACGCGGCGCTTCGCTCTCAGCATGAACACGAGGACGGTTGGATGCGTCCTGTTGTCGCTGTGGATGTGTGGACTGGAGGTCAGGCACGCAGCGATGCCTCCATTGTTTCTGTACTGTCCGTCTCCATAGTGGGACGGCTATAAATAACAGAAAACAGACAGAAAAACGCACACGAGTACAGTATCTGAGTTGGCAGCTCCGGCGTCGGCGGCCGCCTCCTCCTCGCTCTCAGAGCAGATGTTTTTCCATATGGTTCACATACCTTGAGCAGAAATGGCTGCAGGGAAGATGTGCAGAGACGGAACATATAGTAAAATGTCATTAAAGGCTGGAGCCTGTTTTCTATGATGAAAAACACGCTGTGCACAGTTGATTGGATTTATATGTTTCATTATTATAAAAGTGATGGGAACAGGATCCTTCAGGGGAAATAGTTTATCTTGTTTACGTGCAGTAACTGAGTTTTCTTTCTACTAAAACTACTGATCCGCTTTTAGTGATTAATCTAACAATTATTTTCAGATTATTTGAATAATCCTACTAGGGCCAAAAGACAACAACAGTCTTTTTCTCACGACTTTCAAATGTAGATGAGTTATAATCAAACTATAACAGGATTTACTCGAGGTTTCTGGAGGCTTAGTCTGCGTGCGATGGCTTTTTGTAGTAATTGTTGACTTTTATGACTGGACTAGTATAAAAAAAACTTAAAGGTAAAGTCTGTAACATTTCTGGCTTGTGTTTGCAAACAGAACCGTTCAAACTCCGCCTTCAGACACAGCTATATAATCCTTCACTGTCTGAAGTCGTCATTTCATCATTAAGTCGTCATTTATTTCCTCAATGTCAGAAAAACCTGTTACACAAACTCCCGCAGGTTAAAGTGGACCAAACCCGAACACTTTCAGTCCAGACAGAATCTGGACTTTGAGGATCACTATGTACAGACGTAAATAACAACACTAACGCTACAAACAACCCATGATGCAATGCTCTCTGTAAAATACATCAGTGACACCGGTACTCGGCCCTTTTAAAAATGAATATTAGTAGAGTCTGTATGAAAGTTTGGACACTTGGATGATTCCACTGAACAACGGATCAATCAGATGCAAATTAAGATTGTCCACACCCAGCCCTATGATTAACTATACCTTAACTACAACCTCTACCATCAATCTTTCAACCTTAACAACTTAAAAAACATAAAATGTCAGGTGTGTCAGTTACTATTCATCACAAAAGTCCAGATTTATACAGTGTGACCTGATTACTAAAGCTGTTGTTTACTATATACTGGAATTAATTATCATAGATAGTGATGAGTATGATTTACTTCAGCGGCTGCTGTTGATTGTAATCAGAAATGTACTTGTTTTATTTATCTGTGAAAAGTTAGGGTCACGCCGACGTACAGCATAATGTTCATGGAAATGTATGTTGTTTCTTTTAGCAATAATAATAATAATACTAATGAAAAGAACATACAGAGTTGTTTGGTGATTCTTGGATATTTTTATCCATTATCCTCTTCAGTTAGACACGACATGCGACGCGGTGACAAAGGAGGCTTAGATTCTTGGATGATAATAAATGCTGTATTTGGACTAATACTGAAAGGGTCATTATCTACAACAGTGTTTTGTTGAGTTTGAACTTTACACCAGAGTTTAGATGAACCTTAACTATCCGGTTCAACCAAACATCAACACAGCTTTAGTGTTAAACTAGTTTCAACGTATTGTTTAACGTGGACTTTACACCTGAATTTAAAAGAGAACTTACGTAGAACTACTGCAACTGTTCATCTGCCGCTAGGATCTGGATCTGGATCTGGTCTGTGGCTGTTGATCTGCTGCCTCGGCCTCCGGGTTCAGATCTCTGAGGCGGATCAGGATCTGGATCTGTTCTGACAGAACTCCTCTTCTGGAAAAGCCTCAGCCTTTTGTCATGTCTCTTTGTTTGAGACTTCAGCTTGAGGAGGAATTTGCTCAGCACCGGCAAAGATCTTTGGAGCAGCTTTCTGCCCGGCGGACTCAACGCGGTCATCTGTCGAGCGCTTTCACACACACACATGTACATGTGCGTTTGCTCACATATACATACACAGACCACACTGGAGTCGTCTTCTTCTTCTTTCTCTGCAAACTGAATCCTGCTGGTCTCAGTAATCCACAAAAACACGACACCTCTGCACCAACATGAGGTTGATGTACAAAACACACACTGAAAAGAACAATAATAACGTGGTTCTGGGATTTGGGTGTCCCCTCCAAGAAAAGAGCATGTTATTTGACTGGTACTGGTTTGGGTGTCGTCCTGCAAGAAAATCTGGGGACCAACTCCAAACACTAGATGTAGGAAAAGTGATTTTAGTTTTGATTCCGTCCATATTGATTTTACATTGGCTCAGGAACTGCCTAAAACGGCGCCTAAGCTTTATAATCAAACCATCTCACAGGTCTCCTCGTACCTTGGTGTTTTTATGGATGGTTCGTTGACCTGGAGTTCACCTGTTGACAGACTCAGAGTTCATGGTGTGGATCAGAAGTTTATGTTCACTTTTTATCAGGCAGGTCTTTGAGAGTTTAATTAGACACAGTATCACAGCTTGCTTTGGGAACCTCTCTGTGTAACTTAAGTCAACACTGGTCGGGCTCATGCAGACTGGTGTAGGACGACATCCATTCTCACAGTCGACCTGTGAGCATGCTGTATTAAAACAAGCAAACAAGATAATAACTGATCCAAGTTATGTGAGTATTGGCTCTTTAACAGTGGGAGAAACCCTGGATACTTGGATCCCGGTAAAAGCACAGCCTGGTGTTTTACGTCACTACATCTGTCGGGTGTGACATGCATGGCTCTACACACCAGATCTGAAACGTCGGTTGAATCAGAACACAACGTTGATGCTGATGTTGATGTTTTGAAGACACTAATCCCCCTCGAATGCATAAAAAAACAAGTAAACGAGCCTGTTTTGAAAATGTAAGCACTAGAAAGTGCAGATGTTTGGGTTAAAATGTAGGGAGTAAAAGGAAAAATAAATATTCAAGTAAAGAACACATACCAAAAAAATGTTGTGCTGATTCTGTGATAAAGGAGTGACACATGCTTTCGATTCCTTACATATAGAAATGCAGTGTTTTAAGCAGGCGTGACGGCAGCTCATGAATTATTACAACCAGAAGAGACCTGGACTCGGCCTCAGTGGAGGCAGCGTCGACGTCCTCATAAACATTTCTCTCTGTATCTCAGTCCTGCTCTTCAACCTCCATGTTTTTTATTAAACGTGTTTACTTGTATGTTTTCTCCTCTTCACGCAGGACTTCCTGGGCCAGGCCTTCTGCACTCTGGGTGAGATCGTGGGCTCGTTGGGAAGCCGCCTGGAGAAACCTTTGATGTAAGTAGAACACGTTACCATCACACGTCAACAAGCGCGCAGACATGCAGACTTACACGCCTTCAGCTGTCTCTCAGAACTGAAAACCAAGGCGTAAAAGGCTTGTGTTTCATGACTCTAATTTTCGCTACGAAAAGCAGACTGAGGTTTGATTTTAGATTCAGCAGATGAATTGAGAATCAGCGTATGATTTTAAGCTCTCTCGCTCAGTTTGTGTTTGAAGTGAAGCGAAGCAGCAGCAAAAAAACAACAACAACAAAAAAAAAAAACGAGCCAAGGTGTTGATGAAAGCTGCCTCCATCAGCCAAATGAGATGAATAGTTAAAGAGCATGAGGCCTAATGACACAGTGTAAACATGGTGAGATGGTAAACAGCAGAGAGACGAGTGAAAAGGGACAGTTCACCCGAAGGGAGGAGGGTGTCAGCGCTCATCTTCAGAAAAATATAAATATAAAGCCTCCAGGAATCATCAGAGACAGTTTCATCTGAATAAGTGTCTGATTTCTGCTCTGGTTTTGCTAATTAGTTCAACAGTCCTGATTAAAAGTGTAGCTGGATCATGTAATGTTTAATATTTCCTGCTTTGGGTTCAGTCAGCAAACATCCTGTGGTGAATTAAGTCTTTAGTTTCCTTCTGTTCTAATCAATCTCTAACGTCAGCTTCTAATAACATTAATTAATCCACAAATAATGCCTTCATTAGTATTAAAATGTCTTACATTAATCTTTAAAAAGCTTTAAAAATGCAAAGGCGTGGGAAGTCGGTTTTTATAAAAAAAAATGTTCCTGACATTACAATTTAAAACCTCCTGGAAAAACCTGTCTGGTCTGAACGTTCCTGTATTTCCAGACCCAGGACAGTTTTACTTGTTCATCTCCTGCTGGTCTGTGACGCAGACGACCACTTCAGCTGTTGTAGCTCCGCCCCCTTCCCAAAGAGCCAGAGTCTGTTCTCATTGGCCAGCTTTCGTCTTTGCATCTGCCTGTCAATCACAGCTCCTGTAAGCCCCGCCCTGTTCTTCTACAGCTCCGTAAACAAACACAAGTAGAACGATGTGGCTTCTTCTGGTTCCACGTGTGAAATGTAAACTTTACAAACCGTTTGAACATGTTGGATCCCGAGGTCCTGAACACACTAACACAGATATTTTGATAAATTAATATTTTTTCATCCAGGTAAACAGTGAATTATGTCGTAACTCTGAGAGATTTAAAAACTCTGCTTTATGTGCATCTGTGGTGAAAATTGACAATGAATCTCATCCCAGACTATTGTTGACATAAAAATGAGCCAGAACCTGAAACTAGGGATGCACTGATCCCATACTGGTATTGGATTGGTCTGATCCTGACCCAAACACCTGGATCGGGTATCGGTCACAATCAGATCCACAGGTCGATCTGTTTAATAGTAGTTGGAACCGAGCATGATTTATTATTTTAAAAACAAAATCAGTATTTGGTATCAACACCCAAAGCTTGGGAATCAGTATCAGAACTGAAAAAGGTGGATCTCTGCATCCCTGAAACAACAGCGTCAGATGTACAGATGTACAGATGTACAGGCTGCGGTTTCCTCATCGTATGTTTAAGTGGTGTAAAGCTACATATGTGCAGCATTTGGTTCATGATGAACTTTCTGTTCACGACGCTCAATGAGCCAAACATTTACTGTTTATGTTCATATATGAAATGAAACGTCTTCACTTGGACCCTTTGTCAGTGAAGCAGTTGTCGTCCATCTCTATAACATGCTAACGTGCTAACAGGGTTAGCCTTGAAAGATGATATCGTACCAATATCATTAAACATGTACCTGTCACAATTATTAGAATTATTATAATCATATCACGGTTATTTGAAATAATAGTGATCATTTTACATAATCACTCACCTGTATAAAAACAACTGAGTAAATAATCTATTTTCTCATTATTTCCACATCATTTCCCAACGTCTGACTGACATGTCTCTGCCTCCTGTTCTTCAGCTACTATGAGTTCAATGGAGAACAGTTTATTTTGACTTTGTACCTTGGTTCATATTGACCCACGTGAGACAAATTCATTCAAAGTCAACCAAGTGACTTTTCCCAGATCTTTTCTCTCTTCTTTCTTCTTTCCAGAAGTTTTCTTTTAAGCTTTCTGTTTTTGTCTGCTCTGGCTTTTCTGGTCATAGCAGTCGTTGAAAATGATGTGACGTTATATGTTTTTCTTGACAAAATGCAGCAACCAAGGACCTGATCCTCTGAAAAGCCACTGAAAACCCTTTAGTCCGGCATCGGAGGTGGATTCTGCCGTCGTTGCAGATCCACTGTACACCTACTGTTACACCTCTGGTTGCTCCGGGCTTTTCGAACGGCCTCCTGAGTTTTGGGCCTCGTGTACTTTGTTCCCTCTGCTGTGACGTCACCATGTGAGATTAAAACACGCCTGCGTCCGCTCGGGGTTTCGCTGCCGTGTGTGTGTTGTGTCAGCTGTGATGTAAGATCCGGTGCGTTCGGATTCTACTGTAACCGTCCGCTCTCAGAGCAGACTGCTGAAGAGAACAATTTGTTGTTGCTTTTGTTTTTGTCCCGAGGCAGCGAGCCATCAGTGGTCTGACCCTCACTGCTTCTTCCCCTGCTGTCCAGTGTGTGTCTGTGTGTGTGTTCAGCACTGTAATGTGTGTGTTGTAGAAATATAGAAAACCGCATGAGAGTGAAGTGAGTGAAAACACTACACTACAGCTGCCTACACCCATGATTACATGACTGACTGACTGTCTTTGTGTGTGTGCGTCTTTATATTTTAGTGTGTGCTGCTGTTTGTTTTTTCAGAATCAATGAGCGTTTGCAGCTGAATGGCTCCGCTGAAGAATGACACACAAGAAATACAGTATGATGTAAGAATGTGTTGCTGTCGCTGGGTTACGTAACGGCCTCTGCCCGCAGTCATTCACTGGGTTTCACATCCGTGTGTGTCTGCGTCCGTGCACACCTGCGTGTCGTATTTTTACCCGTTTTTAAGGATATTTTTAGACGTGGTTTATACATTTCCGCAGAGCTAAGTTTGAATGAATGTGTATGTGTTTTTTTTTTGTGCTGCCTCCAAGTGAATCACAAAAAAGTCTGAGGCGTCACACTTCTACTCAGTCAAGTGGAGGCGGATATCACAAAGAAGACATAAGACAGACAACGGAGATAACAACGTGCTTCACACAAAAACAACATTTTAGAGTACAATACTGTCTCGTACTGTGTGTATAATTCAGTGACTAAGAGAACATTTAGCTGCACATCCTCTGTGTTTATTCTTTTCAGACATATTTGAAAGACACTAAAATCATCTGCTGCTGGTGTGTGTTGATCTACTGTAGCATCTATGGAAATCATCTTATGAAACCAACAAGTAATGAGTTGTGTGCCGTCTGGGGGAGGTATGCACTCCGTCAGGCTGAAGTAAGTTTGTCTTTTGGTTAAGTCACTTGACTTAAAGCTGAAACTTCTCAGACAAAGATCAGCACAAACCTAACGCCTGAGTCCGTCCACGACGCAACACGCTTTACGCCCTGTCCACACTAATGCAGATATTATTAGATAGAGATATATTTTCCCCCTCTGTCCACACGACCCTCGTTTCACCAAATATCTCCGTCCACACAAGAAAACGAGTCCAAACGTTCAGACAAACGGTTGTTTGGGTTGGACTTTAAACTGTGGATCAGATAATATTAGACGCAGAGGTTTTAGTCAGTCATGAAGTTCAACAGCAACAAGTTAAAATATAAACTTAAGTTAAAAGTGTTGGTTCAGGTTTTTTGACGTGGTTGGTGTTATATTGGCCTTTAAACGTGCATTATCGGTCGACCTCTACCCTAAATGATATTAATTTAATAATAATAACTTTAAGTCATAAAAGCACCTAAACAAAATTCAATGACTATTTGAATTCATAACCCATATTACATATGACAGAAAAGAACAAAAAGCAGAATATTTCTCTTTTCAGACGTGTAGAGAAAAGCTCTCAGATGCTTTTAATATCCCAAAGTGGCCTCAGAAGTAAAAAACCCTCCTTGAAACTCATTTCAGTGTTAATTTTCCTTCAGCTCGTCCACTCCGTCGTCGTCTGATCAGCCTCTCGTCCTCTTTTCCATCTGCCTCTCTCTGTGCTCGTACAGTGGATTAATCCGACCGAATGCCTCTCTGTGCATCAAAGGAGACTCAGGTGACGAGGAGGGGTTCAAAGCCCTGCCTCATCAGTCCATATGTGTTGTATTCCGAGGCTGCCACGGCGCCCGGTAAATGAAATTATCTCGACCCCCCCTTGTTCTGAGTCAGGCCTGAGGTTCGTGGCATTCATTTGGTCTATTTTTAGTGGTCAGTCTCCTTTGGCTTTATCGGCTCAACGTTACGCTTCGCCTGCTCAGGATGTAAACAAACATCGCAGCTGAAATGTCACTGCCTTCGCCTGCTTTATGTTGAAGGTTTTGGGTTTTTTTTGTTGTGGATATTAAACATCATCGGAGGCTGTAGGTTCCGCATCAGAGACGCTGTCGGTTGCAGTTCACTGTTAGCGTTGTTTAATCTCACTTTATCGTGATGGTTGACGTCGACGCGTGTCGTCAGCTCTGTACTAAAGGTGGTTTCTGTTTTTCATCAGGCTGTTGTTTTACATGTGGGAGACATTATTTCAATCATTGAACTGTTGTATTTATGGAAAACCACGTCAAGATTGCATTAAACTCAGAATATATCATGTAGTTTCAGGCTTTTAAAGTAATTCCCTTGTTTTGCTTCAACAGCACATTAAAAGTTCTGTAGGAGGAGGATTTTAAAGCAACTGTTGTGCCTAAATTTAATGTGAATATTCAGCTTGTTTTTGTGTTTTTCTCTGTCTTTCAGTGGGATCCCGGGAAAGAAATGTGGCACCATCATCGTGAGAGCAGAAGAGCTCAGCAACTGCAGGGTCAGTGAAGAGATCTTCAGTTTCACTGACGTTTATATCTTTAAACTGATGAACGTAAACTGAAAACTCTGGTTTACTCGGGCTCCTGTTTTGTTCTCTAAATATAAAATGCTTTAATCACGCTGCATGTATAGATTATCACCCTTCACAGATCTCAGTACATTTGCATAAGTACATATGATCTGTTCGTACGGTTTCAGTTTTATGCATCACATATTATTTGTTCGACACCAGTGTTGCCATGGCACCAGAAATTTGCCTCCAATTAGTGTAAGTGTATTATCTAAAAGTGTATATTCTAAAAATAACACCATTCTGCTGCGAGACACAAGAGGAATCTCAGAAAAACCAAGATCCATATGCAGAGGTTTCATTTTTTCACGTTCTCAGCCAGAAATATGAATGTGAAAAATGTTCAGATGTTTGGTTGTCACGTATTTTGATGAACATTTTATCATCGTTTTTAATGCTCTTGTGAAATGTTTGACCTTAAAGAAGAGTCAAAAACCACAAATAACCGTCTTTTACATCCTTCTTCATGTTGGACTGGGTTCATGTGAATGATTTTTTAATTAAATAACTGGTCTGACTCTTCTTCTACACTCTTATAATATATGTTTTCTTTCTTTCTTCCTCTTCAGGAGTCGGTGATGCTGCAGTTTTGTGGCAACAAACTGGATAAAAAGGACTTCTTTGGAAAATCAGATCCGTTCTTGGTCTTTTTCCGCAGCAACGAAGACGGATCGTGAGTTTCCGTTTTCTGATTTATCTCTTTAGTTTTATGACAACGCGCTGTGAACAGATGCCTGTAATGCATATAGACTTGAATTGTTCATGCTCCAAAAAGCGTCCACACGAGGGTATAAGGCCGGCGCTGCCTATGTGACATACATTACATAAGACTCGTATACGTGACGTCAACGTCCGGCCGTCGACTCGAGGAAGCGGCAGACGGTGCGATGGGCACAGATAATGGGACAGAGATGACAGCGACAGAATAAAGGCTGGAGAAGATGGAGTTAAGTGAAAAGTGTGTGCGGAGGTAGCAGTCGTTTTTGCCCTGCAGATGCTTTTATTCAAGTCGACTTCAGCGGCTCACACTTAACACATTATGTTTTTGTGCAGCTGGGTATTTACTGATGCAGCCTAAATGTTCTGCCGCAGGGTTTAACAGCAGCTCCACAAAGAGTCAGACTGACTCTCACAGAAAAAAGGTTATTTCAGACGTTTTGTGAAACACCTCTACAGGGTTTCCCCGAGCCCTCAGGACAGTGGACGAACAGAGGCCTCGACGTCCCAACTTTACACCAGCGTTCATTTGAAACGGGCCGAGCTTCAGTGTAAATACTCTATTTTCTCTCTGTGGTTTTTTAGCACCATGACGATTATCTGCATTGACGTTATTTTTATAATAAAGCCGACCGTTCAACGGTTCAAGTGACTTCAACGTCATAGACAAATTTCGTAATAAAACCCAGAGAGTTGTTCTGGACTTGAGGCTCCGTCGTCTGGATCTGAGGTGGTTCATAAAACTCATCTTTTTTCCGTCTTGACATTCAGAGAAATTCAAACCTGTTAAATGTTCTCATCAGTTTTCAGTCACATGACCATCGTCTCCAACCAATAGCTGTGTCTGTCCAGAACCAAACAGGAAGCAGCAAACGTCTGAACGTAAATCCTGATGCAGATGTTGATTTAATCCTAAATCTACAACAGAATGTTTAGTTATTCCTCTGTGGTTAAATCAATACGGTAGTTTTGTCGCCCCCTACAGGCAGGTCGGCTGTTTGATCAGCTGACTGATCAGCTGTTTGCATCATCTTTCACATATTCTAGTATAAAGTATAAACATGTCTGGTCCAACAGGTCGTGACTGATGAGATGAATTATTCCTCTGTCTCCATAAAACAACACATCACAGTCATTTTAGATGAAAACAGGAACATGCTCTTCTTCTTCTACTCTGTTTATTAGAGTCATGTAGTGTAGTGTACAGCGCCACCTGCTGACGACGCCGCTGAGTGTATCCACAACAAAATCAGTTTAAAGAAACAATAGTTTAAATTACGCATGTAATTTCCCTTTTCTGTTTTGCTTCATATTCGCTTGACGTGTTATGGAATCATGGCTGATGGACTTTTCCACCCAATGAAAACACAACACAACCGGACTTTTCATTTGAAAAAACATTACGTTATGTCATAGACTTAACAATTCAGGTCTTTATTCTTCAGCGCTGAGTCTGTCTTTACTTCTAAAATATTAATTATGAGCTAAAACTGAATCCTTTGTGTCAAACAGAGGCTTTAACAGAGTCTCGTTCTCTGACAGATTTGATCAGTTTTAATCCGTTCTTGTCTAAATGTGTAGAACCTCTATTCGAGTTCTCAGTCAGCTTCAGAATCCATAAAATCAACCTAAAACACAGATATGTTTTGAATGTGCAGAACGTTCTGAACATGAGCATGAATCCTGATGAAACACATGAGCTTAAAGTCGAGGGTTTATGAGATAATTAATATGAATGGATCATTGATGTGAACAGGTTTAAAGAGCTTTGAACGAGTTGAACAGGAGCCATGTTTCACGTCTGGTTTTCAGATAATTCATCTGTGGGTTTTAGGGCTTAGACTCAGTGTTTGTTCAGGCGCTGGAGGCGATCATTCAGCTGATTGGCACGTTTGAAAATGCTAATTATTGTTTGATTGTCGCAGTTTTAGAGTGATTTTAAGCCTGTTGTTGTTTATTATCTGTTCAAGCTTTTCCAGATTTTTCTACACAGATAAGGTAATAATGGTAATAAAGATAATCATCTAAAATCATGTGAAATTATATATTTTCTATTGAAAAATGTAAACTTTTCTCGCGAGTCGACCCCAAACCCCTCAACTGAGTCGTCTGCAAACTTAAGGCACAATAGATTAAAAATATGTGAAAACAAATGCAGTTTTTCATCAGATAACGTCAGATTTTCTTGGAGGAAGATTTCCAAATCTCACAACCCCCGAACCACAACCACAGCCTCTAAGTCCTCCAGAAAC